>OY829533.1:3713080-3814029 GCA_963691665.1 Clepsis dumicolana | reverse complement strand
CACCTCTTAGTCCTTTAATGGCTGACGTTTTTATGGATAACTTTGAAAAACAATATATAGTGGGGAACAGCAATTTAGTATATTATTATAGGTATGTTGATGATTTAATTTTATGTTGGAAGGGGAGTATGAGGCAGCTAGATTTGTTTATTAGTGCTCTCAATAACAAACATCCAAAAATAAAGTTCAAACGAGAATTAGAGGAAAATCGTTCATTAAATTTTCTGGATTTAACTATTACAAGAGTAAATAATAGGCACCAGTTTCAAATTTACCGTAAGCCTACGTACACAGATACTGTCATACCTGCAAATTCTACTCACCCATGGCAGCATAAACTGGCTGCTTTCCATTGTTATGTACATAGACTACTAACTGTACCTCTGTCGAAAGAGCATTATGATTCTGAGTTACATACTATATATCAGATAGCAACAACAAATGGTTATAGTACAGCAATGGTTAATAGTCTGGTTCAAAAGAAGCAGGGACGGATAGTGAATAGCATGCTTTACTCTGCGTTGCCATCTCAGCCTACTAACATATTTAGATCTAGTATTACTTATGTTGGCCGGTTGTCTGACAAGATTTATAATATTTTAAAATCAAATAACATCAATGTTGCCTTTAAGACTACTAATTCTTTACGTTCTAGACTTTGTAATAACAAAGAAAAGGTGGATAAAGGGAACAGGTCGGGCGTATATAAACTCACTTGTGGCGACTGTAGTCAAGTATACATTGGACAAACCGGTCGAAGCTTTGATACTAGATTTAAAGAGCATGTCTCGTCATATAGGCATGATCATCCAGAGAAATCAAACTTTGCCAAGCATTTATTAGAAACGAATCATTCGTTGTTAGACTCAGATACGTACGAAATTTTACATTATTGTGATAAGGGTTTGCGGCTATCGGTTTTAGAACAATTGGAAATAATTAGGTACAACAACATGGGGTCTATTATTAATGAACAAGTTAATTTGGTTTCTTCGCCTTTGTTACGACTTGGTTCTAATTTTAATAATGTGTCATAGTAATAATGAGAACATGACTTCTCTTTTTACCGTACTCGGTTAAAAATAACGGGGTACCTGGCGTAGATTAAAAATAAAAATAAAAAGGGTAGTTTGGAATTCATTTCTTAAAAAAGGGTAGTTTAGGACTTACATAAAAGGGTAGTTTGGAATTTATAAAATATTAGTGGGTACGTTGGTTTTGTCATTAACTAAGTTCAGTACATGGTTTACATATGTCAGTAGTGGAAGTGGTGGCATGTTGAGCGGTTGTTGTTGTGCTTCGTAAATGGCCTCGTGGAGAGTGCCGAAACGCGTCAGCGTTTAGTATAGTGGTGGTGGTGATAGTTGGGTCTGTGTGGCATGTGTTGATTCGTGTAGCAGTGGAGGTGGAGGTGTTGCATGGAAACATACATTTGCCGCACAGATATAACTATTTGTCATTAGTGGTCGCGGGTGAGCAAAGTAATTGTTTTTTAGTTCATAAAACGATTATTTTCAATGTCTTCGTCATTTGATCCAAATCGCTTGCCACCGAGCCATTTTTTTAGGTTGGGAAACAAAAAGAAATCGCATGGGGCCAAATCTGGAGAATACGGGGGGTGAGACAATAGTTCGTAGCGTAACTGTGCTAATTTGGCCGTCACAACTCTGGACGAATGAACCGGGGCGTTGTCGTGATGAAACAGTACTTTTTTCTTTTTTAAATGGGGTCGTTTGTCCTTCAACACGGCGTCAAATTCATCCAATAAATTGGCATAGTACTGCCCTGTTATTGTTTTTCCCTTTTCTAAATAGTCAATATGTATAATACCCTGCGAATCCCAAAAAACGGTCGCCATGACCTTTCCTGCCGATGGGACGGTTTTTGCTTTCTTTGGAGCAGGTTCACCCGGTAAAATCCACTGCTTCGACTGCTCTTTTATTTCCGGGGTGTAGTGGTGGACCCACGTTTCGTCCACGGTCACGAAACGACGCAGAAACTCCTTCGGGTTACGGTTGAACACGGCCAAACACTGCTCCGAAGTAGTCAGTCGGTTCCGTTTTTGCTCCTCCGTGAGTAAACGCGGCACCCACTTCGCCGATACTTTCTTCATACCCAATTTTTCTTCTAATATGTGTTGTACCTTCTCGATTGAAACGTTTACAGCATCAACGATTTCTCGAAGTTTAATTCGGCTGTCGGCTAAAACGATATTTTCAATTATCTTAACCATATCGTCTGTAGTCACCTCAGCTGGCCGGCCTGGGCGATCCTCATCAAAGACGGTTGTTCTCCCCCGCTTAAACTCGTTATACCAATATCTGACGGTTGTCATAGAAGGAGCACATTCATGGTAAACCGGTTGCATTCTTACTTTTATTTCATCACATGTTTTTCCTTCCAAAAATAAGAATCTAATTACAGACCGATACTGTTCTTTCTCCATTTTAACAATTTTAAGTTCACGCCTTCACTGAATCGTTGTCAAATGAGAAAAAAAAACAAAAGAATGCCATTTTTTTTAATTTTCCCGCGTATGAAAAATGGCTTAAAAATGTGGTATACTTATTTGCGGCCAGTGATATTAATATATTTAGAAAACGGGTACTTATCAAACAGCCCTCGTACCTACTGCGCTGAATTATTGGCTATTTTCATGAAAAAGCGGTTTTGTTGCGTCTCGCTTAGGAGTCCGGCGGGACGCTTTCCGAGAGGGTTAAAACCGGCCAAGAGCGAGTCGGACTCGCGCACGAAGGGTTCCGTACCATTATCTGTACCGCCACTGTTTCCGACCTTCAATAAATATAATTATTTGTTGTAATATTACACCCATTCTTCTCTTTCTCCTTTTCACTCCTCGCTCCGCAATTTAAGTATACATATAGCCTGTTTTATATTTCTCCCCTTTTCTTATTAATGTACATTTTTATTTTATACAATAAGCATTCGTTTCCTCTTGCGTATTCCACAGGTCTGGCTCAGTTGGTCCTGGCAGAATACCAGCGCTGCGGTCTCCGCAGCTTTATGCTGAGTCAGCACCTTTCTTTTCACGGCACTTGGCACTCACAAACGTACATTTAAACAACATTGTTATTCGTCTTTCTTTCTCTTTTTTACTGTTTCCAGTTTTTCTTGCTGTTTTGTATTCTCTGTTCATTTTTGTATACCAAATGTACCTAATTGCACTGTTTTATACATGTTTGTGTTTCCTGTGTTGTGAAAAATAAAGACTTTATCTATCTATCTATCTTATCTATCTATAAAAACGGCAAAAAACGTCATGACTGTTGTATTTGAGCCCCACGTAAATATTTATTTTATAGCGTTATAGCGGCAACAGAAATACACCATCTGTGAAAATTGCAACTGTCTAACTATGACGGTTCATGAGATACAGCCTGGTGACAGACGGACAGACAGACACATAGACGGACGGCGGAGTCTTAGTTATTACACTTTGGGGTACGGAACCCTAAAAACGACACATCTGGCAACAGTACTCAGAAATTTAATACTTTGTTCGCAGGTAAACGCTGCATTTGAAGAGCTAAGAGTACGGGCGCGGGCCGGCAGCGGGAGGCTGCCCAAACTAGAAATATTAAGAGCTGCTATACAGCACATAGAAAGGCTACAGGCTGCCTTAAGAGCCGCCGCTGCGGTATGTATACAGCTACTTTTATGTATTTAACCCCCGACGCAAAAAGAGGCGTGTATCTGTGTCTGTTTGTGGCATCGTAGCTCCTGAGCGAATGAACTTATATGTGCGGACGCGAAATGGCAAAAACGGAACACTTATTAGTTTCGTCATCTCCGTCTGTCTGTCTGTCTGTCCGCGGCATAGCACAGAGACCATTGGTACTATAAAAAGCACACATGATGATGATGATAAAATATTGAAAAAAAATTTTTTTTTGGAGTACCTCCCCTACACGTAAAGTTGGGTATCGTTGGATAGGTCTTTCAAAAATATTGGAGGTGCTCGAAGATCATTCTCCGATAGAGTTATTCGTTTGCGAAATATTTAGCTTTGAAGTGCTCATTTTTGTTGGAGTCAAGTGTCCCCCCCCCCCTCTACCAGAGAAACTGTTTGTATTTGAAAATGTGAAAAAAATCAGAGCAGTAGTGCATAGTGAATTTGAAAGTAAAACTATCAGAGATAAGCAGACTTTACAGGTTTGGGAGTAATTTGACTAACTTATTATGTTTGTCTATGTCGTAACCGATATAAATTGACGCGTACAGTTTGCTTAGGAGTAGGGCTCTGCTAACACTGGTTTATAATAGGCGTGATGAAAATACCTTTAAATTAGGTATCTATGCCAGGGCTTTTTCGTAATGGCTTAGGCGTGTTATGGCGTGTCCGACACGCTCTTGCTCGATTTTCCTTTGAAGGAGCGAGCGGAACCCTAAAGAATACATACATTGAAACATAGAACCTTATCGTGTTTGAAGTCGGTTAAAAGCGCGTGTTATAAATAACTCCCTATATCTTCTTTCTATCAAAGTTTTCTCCCTAAAAAAAAACCGGCCAAGTGCGAGTCGGACTCGCGCACGAGGATTCCGTAGAAAGATTTTAACGCTTTTCCCCAGTGTTTTAAGAAGTCCAGTGTTAGCAGAGCCCTGCTCCTAAGCAAAATGTACGCAGTGTGGGGTCAACTTATATTGGTCTGCGAAATCTATAGACAGACATAAAAATTTAAGATTTTGAGACTTTTTAGGGTGGTTGTGCTATAAGAGCTATCTTCATATCAAATTTCAAGTTTCTAGGACAAAAGGAAGTACCCTTTTTAAAGGTTTTCCGATTTCGTCAATTTGTATGAAAATTGTCTTTTTAATGACTTTATATTTTGATTGCGTGAGACTTAGAAGGTTGATTTTTTCACAGCTTCAAGGGACCGCAGGCTTGAGTAAGCATGCTACTTCCACGCGTTCCATAGAAAAGTGGTCTTGACAGGCAGACACACAGACAGACAGACGGACAACAAAGTGATCCTATAAGGGTACCGTTTTCTCCTTTTGAGGTACGGAACCCTAAAAACATGGATTTAACCATATTTAACCCTACCTGCGCAGAAATAGCCTAAGTTGCTTATGCGCAGCGATAAGATCTCGGAGAGACGCGCTTGTCGCGAGGTTAAATCGCAATCCATCGCAGTCCGAGCATTATTTATTGCTACACGACACGCCGGGATCGTAGGGCTGCGCTGGCGCTCAATATCATACTCATACTCATACTCATTTATTCGTAACTAGCTTATGCCCCGCGGCTTAGCCCTCGTGAAGTATTTCAAAATTGGCTAGTTCCCTATCCCGTGGGAATTCCGAATTTAGTGCACCTCTAGGATACTTAAGTTATACGTTTGCCAAATTTCAAGTCTCTAGGTCCCAGTGGTTTAGGCTGTGCGTTGTCTGTCAGTCAGTCAGTCAGTCACGGTACTGTTCTATAGGAATAGATAAGGTAGAAAAGATAGATAGGGTGGTTGGTAGGTAGGTAGGTAGGTAGGTAGGTAATACCTTGCCTTACCTTAGTAGGTATAGACCAACGGCCAAGCGTAGTTTTTAACTCCCGACGAAAAAGAGGGGTGTTATATTATAAGTTTGACCTGTGTATCTGTGTGGCTGTATATCTATATCTGCCAGCGGCTTTTTTTAATCGAAAGCTAGTTTTTTAATCGAGATGGTTCTTAGCTAAGTTTCATTGAAATCGGTTCACCCGTTTTTGAAATATTGAACTTTGAAATCACAATGTCGGGGGTTTTTCAACTTTTCTAAGAACCGTTTGGGAGCTATGATGCCACACACAGATACACCCATAGACAGGCAAAACTTATACTTAACATTAACACCCCTCTTTTCGGGCCGGGGCAAGGAATAAATATATAGTGCTAAAGTAACGTAACTAGTAACGACACTGACGCTTGTGTGCAGTAAACGACCTCGTGGCTGTGTGCGTTTCGTGAGGCGAGCGGGGGCGATCGCGGGGCGCGCGGGGTGGGGAAAGGCGATCCGCGGTCGCCAAGGCACGGTAGTGACGCACCTGTGGTAACACGGAATTATAATTATAGTTAAAAAAAATTTAAGTGAGCTCATCCACTTAGCAATCACAATGGCATTGTATGTAATACAATGCTATCATCTGTTTTTTTCTCGTAACCGCCAACCAGTTAGGTACCTACTTACAAAAAAGGTTAGAATTTCAGCCTTATTCCTTGTTGAATGGGTTTAAAGGGTCTAAAGGGGTTTTATATTATTTATTTAATACCAATAGGTACATCTCTGTCATGTCTACTTAGTGTGGTTATAAAATACACAAGTTTAAATTCAAATTCAAAGTTTTATTCACAAATAGGCAGTTGAATGCTCTTTTACACGTCATTTTTTTGAGTCTACCAGCGCTTTCGGAAAGACCATGATTGCCAAGAAGAATGTGCCGCAAGAAACTTGGCACAAAGTCATTTATTCTAAAAACAAGTGTTGAATATGCCATTTCGTCTTAGCTCAACAAGGAATAAGGTTGAAATTTCAATAAACAAGCAAAGTAGTTCTAACCTTTTTTTGTAAATAACTGGTTGGCGGTTACGAGAACAAAAGCAGACGATAGCATTCAAATTCAAATTCAAAATTTTATTCAGCAAATAGGCAGTTGAATGCTCTTTTACACGTCATTTTTTTCGAGTCTACCAGCGCTTTCGGAAAGACCATGATTGCCAAGAAGAATGCGCCGCAAGAAACTTGGCACAAAGTCATTTTTTCTAAAAACAAGTTACATTAGCTCTTACAATACGCAACCACAGACAAATTACACAAAGAAACCTCACTCTGTCATTAAAAGATTAAGAGAGAAAAAAAAAATACCGCATTTTAGAAACAAGTGTAAAAAGTAATTATTAAAACAGCAAAACCAGAACACTTTACTTTACTGGCACGTTTTAATTGAGCAGGAGATGTATAGGGTCTCCAGGTCAAATATCTGTGAATCTGTATCTGTCATTGTATTAGATACAATGCCATTGCGATTGCTGCTAAGTGGATGAGCTCAGTTCAAAAAATTTAAACTAAGTATAATAACAATCGAAACAATCGGTTGTAGGACATCCCTAAACTCAGGAATAGATCCGATGCGGACGGATTTAATTGCCATGCGCGAGCGCGCTGGGGTTAGATTTGGCTATAATGTTGTATAATATTGAATTTATGATCATGTCCATTACTTATAGAATGAATAGCTAACAGGTAGGTATAGATGTTATTGCGTTTGAAATCCCAACTTAACAACTTAGTATCTTTGTTTGTTGCCCCTGTTTGTTACATAGAATGTAATTAATGTACAGTCAGTAGCAGAAGTTGCTAAGCAACCAAAGCGTTCACAATGATCCGCACAAGCTCTTGTAATAGAGCCGTGCTTGGATCATTGTGACCGCTTCGGTTGCTTAGCAACTTATACTGCTGACTGTACTAGCGGTCCGAAAGTTTCTGGAGTAACACAGACAAGAATTACAAGGAAGTATTTACAAAACTTTTTAGGGTTCCGTAGCCAAAATGGCAAAAACGGAACCCTTATAGTTTCGTCGTGGTCGTCTGTATGTCTGTCCGCGGTTTAGCTCAGAGACTATATTGGTATTAAAAGCTGTAATTTTTCATAGATATGCATATTAGTTAGGCCGAAAAAGTGCTGGGATAAAATCTTGAAAAAAAAATTTTTGGGGGTACCTTCCCTACACGTAAAGTGGGGATGATTTTTTTTATTTCTCGCCCACCCCATACTTAGTGTGTGGTATCGTTGTATAGGTCTTTAAAAAAAATTGGGGTGCTCTTAAAAACCGCGTCCAAGCCTGTTCATCCGTTTAGGAGCTACGATGCCACAGACAGATACACAGCTACACAAGTCAAACTTACAACACCCCTCTTTTTCCGTCGGGGGTTAAAAACAGAAATATTGTACCCTAACCTGCAATAAAATTAGCCTAGCATTAATTAATCCCGATATAAATCCGTCCGCCATCTTGGAATATCGTCGCACCAGCGCGCGCGCCGTTCCGCGCCGCCTCGCTTGTCAAAACTGTTTGATTCGCAATAATATGTTATAGAAATAGTATAATTTCCGCAGTTTATTTTAAGACTACACGAGCTGTAGAAAAAACTTTAACTAGAAGGAACCTTTTCACAATAATGCTCTACTTAATTAAACACTAAAATTACATGTACCTATCCAGTGACTTTTTTGACAGATCCTTTATGACAATAAAGTGTTTACTTACTTACTTACTTACTTACATGGATTGAGAAAAGTATTCGAATTAATAGGTATAAAAGAAGGCCAAGTGCGAGTCGGGCCCGCGCACCCAGGGTTCCGTACAAAGATTTTCCCGCTTTTCCCCAGTATTTTAAGTTGTCCAGTGTTAGCAGAGCTCTGATCCTAAGCAAAATGTACTCAGTATGGGGTCATTTTATTTTGGTCTGTCACATATACAGAAAGACATATAAATTTAAGATTTCGAGATTTTTCTGAGTGGTTTTGCTATAAGAGCTACCGTCATACCAAATTTCAAGTTTCTAGGACAACTGGAAGTTGTACCCTTTAGGTTTTCACAGTACGGCGATTTGTATGGAAACAACCTTTTTAATGTCTGTATCTTTTGATTGCGTTGACTTGGAAGTTTGATTTTTTCACAGCTTCAAGAGACTGCAGGCTTGAGTATTTGGTAGGAATTTCAGCATGCTACCTCCATGCGTTCCAGAGAAAAAGGGTCTTGACAGACAGACGGACAACAAAGTTGATCCTATAAGGGTTCCGCTTTTTCCTTTTGAGGTGTGGAACCCTAAAAAAACTAAAAATATTCAAAAATTAGGTCGCATGGTCTACAGCTCAAAGAAGCCACTAGTAATAGTTGTTTTTTTGTCCCACAGCTAGAATCTGAAGGCTGTAAGGCTTACATGGAGACGCCGGTTGCTGAGGCGAGGCCGGCGCATGCGCGGGAGCCCAACCCGGACCGGGAAAAACCCTTCGTTAACAGTAAGTGACACTTTTAACATGAAACTACCGTGAGACTCGATCATAAATAATAATAAATATCACGGGACAATTTGACACCAATTGACCTAGTCCCAAACTAGGCCAAGCCTGTACTATGGGTACTAGACAACGGATAAACATACTTATATAGATAAATACATACTTATATACATATTAAACATCCAAGACCGGAGAACAAACATTCGTATTCATCATACAAACATCTGCCCCGACCGGGATTTGAACCCGGGACCTCAAGCTTCATAGTCAGGGTCTCTAACCACTAGGCTATTCGGTCGTCAAATATCGTCATAATGAAATAAAACCCGCCTAGTAGTCGCACGAGCAGAGCCGCGGCGCGCAGTGTGCGTCTCACTGCCGCTGGGTCGTGCGCTCCCAGAGGAAGGACTACGAATTAGTCCGAAACAGGTCTGGCTAAACTCGACTTGTATACGTGAGTGATCCGTTTTTATTTCGTTATGTAGTAAGTGACACTGTCCAAACGTCAAGTATAATGAGCGACTAGTGTAATCAACGGCCAAAAAAACTCCTCGGTCGCGTTCGCGTTTACGTCTGAATTACTATGGGCACATTAGTAGCGCGTAGCGCCACTACTATTTGATACCCGTAACGCGAACGCGATCGAGACGTATTTTTGGCCGTTGATTACACTAGACGCTCTGAACAGCTTCAGAGGTGCATTTAAGTTTGAAACGTACTGTAAAGCCGGGATAGCCTAGTGGTTTGACCTATGGTCTCTGAAGCAGAGGGTCGTGGGCTCAATTCAAAGTTCAAACCCCCTGCTCGCACCTCTGAGATTTTCGGAATTTACGTGCGGAATTACATTTGAAGAAACCTGCATTCTCCTGAGAAGCAATTCAATGGTGTGTGTGAAGTTCCCGATCCGCACTAGGCCCGCGTGGGAACTATAGCCCAAGCCCTCTCATTCTGAGAGGGGGCCTGTGCCCAGCAGTGGGACGTAACAGCAAAGGCTGGTGATGACGTTCAGTCAGCGGCAATAGTTGCTAAGCAACCGACGCGGTCACAATGATCTAAGCACGGCTCTATTGTTATAGATATAAGAGCTTGTGCAGATCATTGTGAGCGCTTCGGTTGCTCAGCTAAGCACGGCTCTATTGTTATAGACATAAGAGCTTGTGCAGATCATTGTGAGCGCTTCGGTTGCTCAGCTAAGCACGGCTCTAATGTTATAGACATAAGAGCTTGTGCAGATCATTGTGAGCGCTTCGGTTGCTCAGCTAAGCACGGCTCTATTGTTATAGACATAAGAGCTTGTGCAGATCATTGTGAGCGCTTCGGTTGCTCAGCTAAGCACGGCTCTATTGTTATAGACATAAGAGCTTGTGCAGATCATTGTGAGCGCTTCGGTTGCTCAGCTAAGCACGGCTCTATTGTTATAGACATAAGAGCTTGTGCAGATCATTGTGAGCGCTTCGGTTGCTCAGCTAAGCACGGCTCTATTGTTATAGACATAAGAGCTTGTGCAGATCATTGTGAGCGCTTCGGTTGCTCAGCTAAGCACGGCTCTATTGTTATAGACATAAGAGCTTGTGCAGATCATTGTGAGCGCTTCGGTTGCTCAGCTAAGCACGGCTCTATTGTTATAGACATAAGAGCTTGTGCAGATCATTGTGAGCGCTTCGGTTGCTCAGCTAAGCACGGCTCTATTGTTATAGACATAAGAGCTTGTGCAGATCATTGTGAGCGCTTCGGTTGCTCAGCTAAGCACGGCTCTATTGTTATAGACATAAGAGCTTGTGCAGATCATTGTGAGCGCTTCGGTTGCTCAGCTAAGCACGGCTCTATTGTTATAGACATAAGAGCTTGTGCAGATCATTGTGAGCGCTTCGGTTGCTCAGCTAAGCACGGCTCTATTGTTATAGACATAAGAGCTTGTGCAGATCATTGTGAGCGCTTCGGTTGCTTAGCAACTTCTGCTGCTGACTGTAGGATATTGTATGTGTTTTGTTTTCATACCACCTTTTTGTCAACAGATGAAAGCGTATGCGGTGTCAACAGTCTAGCTCGTTTGAGGTGCATTGTACAAGCCTTGACAACAAGAGACGCCCCTTGACCCAGCTAGTGGCAGAATGTAGTTTAATTTGTTACAGATAACAGATAAGACAATAAGTGGCTTAACCACGGTCTTTATAGGAATAGAAGGAAAGAGTGCCGAGAAGACCGGCTGAGAGCCTTATTACTCTTTCCAGAGGGTCGAGCACGACTTTACGAATGCTGCGTAACGTAAAATCGAATAGTAAACGTTGTCGAGTTTGTATGACGTCTGGAACAGCGCCCGCCCGTGAGCGTATTTGGAAATAAAATTTAGTATGGGGTTTCTCGATCTCGATACGATAACCGTAACGTTACGCAGCTTTCGTAAAGTCGTGCTCGACCCTCAGCTCCCGACGTAGTGCGACGTCTGGTTTAAAAAACAAAATACCTGCTTTGTTTTTCATCAATTAAGTGTACAAACACCACCACGAAAGTTGGAGCTCGATTTCCGCACTAAATTGCACTCGTGACGTCCAAATAGGTATCTACGCAAAATAAATAAATAATAAAAATAAATATCATGGGACAATTTGACACCAATTGACCTAGTCTCAAACTAGGCAAAGCGTGTACTATGGGTACTAGACAACGGATAAACATACATATATAGATAAATACATACTTTTATACATATATTAAACATCCAAGACCCGAGAACAAACATTCGTATTCATCATACAAACATCTGCCCCGACCAGCCCCCCGACCACGAAGTGCAAAATTCGAACTTCGTATCGTGCCGTCTCTCTCAAGCTAATATTATTTACCACGAGAGTGAGCGGGACGATACGATACGAACTTCGATTTTCGGAGTTTAGGGTCAGGATTTGAACCCGGGACCTCAAGCTTCATAGTCAGGGTCTCTAACCACTAGGCTATCCGATCGTCCGTTACCTACACAAAATGTTACCTACACGCTCGGCTCTTAAACAGTTGAGAGAGAGAGTTTATTCACATACATTTGACACATGCAGAAAAATAAAACAAGTACATTTGAAAGAATAAAATACAACTGAATTCGATATACCTAACTGTCTTAAAAATAACAGGATTGCACTGAACTATGTGAAATGGACCTCACACCCCACTCAGCATACTTAATGTTGCGGCATGCCGCAACGCTGTTTTTCTGTGGGACCCATTTTAATAATTTATTGAATCAGGCGTTACTTTGCGGAGGTCCATAATTATGAACTAAAAACAATTGCTTTGCTCACCCGCGACCACAAAAAAAACTTGTGGAAATTTTGTGGTAGCGGGTGAGCAAAGCAATTGTTTTTAGTTCATACCCATTTTAAACTAACACTAGACACAATACATACAAACTCTGCCTGTAACGACACGAACTCCAGTGTGAAACAGTTTACAAAAGATAGGATAAGATAAGATAAGACAATAACAAAACGATAAACTCTTTCCTTCTATCCCGACAATAGTTATGTCCATAAGGTGCCATCTACGGACGAGCTTTACCCCGGTTTTATGGACTCGCTCGTGTATCACACCCTTTATAAGTTTTTTATAATAAGTAGTAACATTTGGGTTGTGTGGTGCATGTGTGGTGTATTTACACAATAATAATATGCTCAATGTCAAGACATTTGTATCTAGGTAGCGGGGCAGTTCCTATTTTTTCCTACAAGTTACACCCGTCGTGTACTTAGTTACCACCAAGAACCCGCTGGTCGCTGTTCGCCGTAAAGTACCTACACTATCTCTTTGCGGAAGGAATGAGCAGATGACAGGGTGTGACTAGGACAGAATGACGACTCTAACTGTGACGAGACCGACGGAACTTTTACGGAAAAAACAGACATGGCTGTATGAACTTAGTTTCCTTTGTCTATTCCTGTATAGAAGCATAATCCCGCCATGTTTTGTCTGTGATGTTGTATGAGGGATTCGGGAACTTATTTATTTAATTATTATTATGTATGCAGGTACCAGTAGGTATCTACTTTTGATGCTGACTGTAGAAGAATTGTAAAGTCGAACCATATGATCCTCGACCTAACATAGAACGTTCTCACAGTAGTGTCGATGATTTTCCTTGTCAGGCAATGCGATGTCACCATGACATTTTCTACGAAAAGGTTCCAAGGTGAGTCACGATTCAGTTGGTTCTATAAATAGTACCTACATGTTGGAGGTACAAAATTTGGGGTACAAATAATAAAAATAGCCCCGGGTAGGACAAATATTTTTATTTAAGGCTTGTGTTTCTAGTGTAGACTTAATTTTGTAATATTTATTGTTAAATTAGATGTCTAAAATGTAAATTAGATGTTTAAAATGTAAATAGGATTTTAACAGGTATTTATAAAGTTTCACATTTTGACCGTGTTTCATTTTTAACCTTCAATCTATACCTACACATAACCTAACCTAACCAACTGAAAAGTTGAAAAACCCCAGGCATTGTCATTTCAAAGTTCAATATTTCAATAACGCGTGAACCGATTTTAATGAAACTTAGCTGATACCATCTTGGTTAAACTAGCTTTCGATTTAAAAAAAAACCGCATCCAAGTCGGCCCATCCGTTTGGGAACTATGATGTCACAGACAGATACACAGGATCTCTTTTTCGTCGGGAGTTAAAAAAAGAAAAGTCCTGACTGACTAACGTCCAGCCCAAAACCATTGGAATTGGACCTAGGAAGCTGAAACTTGGCATAGAGGGATTGCACGGGATAGGGAATTCTGCTACGGGAGTGAAGCAGCGGGCGAAACGAAAGCAAACTACCTACTTAAGTAGAAGTAATACTTATACACACAACTTCTACCTTCCATGCCGAAGCACGAAAAGGAGGGACTGCTGCTTAGCGGTAGAAATAACGAGGAAGCGAGTATTTTTATTGATATAGACCGTTTTGTACCAAGATTTAATTTTAATTTACAACTCGTGTTTGTGAGACATAGTTGCCAAAGATACTAAACTTGTCATAAAATAACTTTTAAAACGTCCTATATCGAATAAATTCCACTATGTACTCTACTTCTATTGCATTAGGTTTAAATTGCTACTTCATTAGAATACGCTGCTTACACGCCTGTAGGCGGAGCTTGACTACGCCCCGCCCGCTGAGTAATGAATTTAATAAAATAGTACTTAAAACTATGTTACCTTGTATTTTTTTTGTGCCTTATTTCTTGTCTTGACTGTTATGTGGTGTTCAATAAAGAGTTATTGTATTGTATTGTATTGTATTGTATTGTTGTCCCGCTCTTAGGTTTTAGACGCAGTAAATATTTTTATTGTGGAAACAAAGTAGGTATTTATCCTCTTACAGACGAAAGACTTAAAGTCGCGGGTGGTAGGACCTTGTGCGAGGTCCGTTCGGATCGCTACCACCATCTTACTCGTTAATCCCGCCGCTAAGCAGCAGTGCTTGCACTGTTGTGTTCCGGTGTGGAGAGTAAGACAGCCGGTGTAATTACGGGCACAAGAGGCATTTCATCTTAGCCCTCTAGGTTGGCAACGCATCTGCAAACCCTCCGGAGTTGTGGGTGTCTATGGGCAGTGGTGATCACTTACCATCAGGTGACCCACTTGCTCGCTTGCCTTCCTCGTTGTATAAAATATATATATATATTGGTTTCGCTAATGAATATAGCTACCTAATAATAAATGCTCTCCATGACGATAATTTCTTACCACTAGGCGAGCTACATACCCGTTTGTATTTAGTTAAAAATAAACGTGATACTATTCTAAACATTGATTTTTAGCGCTTTGGGGATGTGATTTTAAAAATCGCCCCCTAGGATTGGGAGCATGGGAGCAGACATTGAAAATCCGACAAAGTACGCATACAACTAACGATATAAGTACCTACCTACTTACAAAATGTTCGACTTCCATTATTAGGTATCCAGAAACGTGTGTTGCAAGATTTTTGCTCTAATTTTTAGACCTTAGAGTTTTGAATTCCAATTCCAGTCATAGAATAAATCAGGTAAATATGTTACTTTTACTCCTTACAGTGGAAGATTTTTATGTGGTCGATTTGGCAGCTGAACTATTCATAAAGATTCGTATTACTGTTTGATTACTGTGTATTCAAAATAATATGCCAAATGGTGTCGATTTCCATAGAAAATCCCCAGCTACATAATCCGCCTTTTCACAATAATGTGGCTGCCAGGGCCGTGTTTTATAAAGCTACAAGTTACAATTTACAAGCGGAAGTCTCGTTCTATCACCTTTTATTAGAAAGAGACTTCCGCTTGTAAATTGTAACTTGTAGCTTTATAAAACACGGCGCTGATAGTGTTGGTGATTTTCGATCACCAAGGGCAGCATGGATAATAAGCCTTTATCTTTTCCATAGCGGAAACAGCAAAAACCAAGCTGTCAATGTCAATTGTCATGGTATGTCAATGTCATGTCTTTCATATGTCAAATCGACGATTCGACGCTTGTTTAAAGTGAATTGTTTCCGATTCTCTGCTGGCCTTTCGTTGTAAAAATGCTATTTTATTCGTTCTTCAAATCCCTCGTGGGTAAAGACGTTGTAGTGGAGCTAAAGAACGATCTCAGCATATGCGGGACACTGCATTCCGTCGACCAGTACTTGAATATCAAGTTATCCGAAATAAGCGTCATTGATCCCGACAAATATCCTCATATGCTGTCGGTGAAGAATTGTTTTATACGCGGCTCTGTTGTCCGCTACGTGCAGTTGCCAGCGGACGAAGTGGATACCCAGCTCCTACAGGATGCGGCAAGGAAAGAAGCGACCGTTTCGACCAGATAAACATAACCTAAAATGTCTGACGGTTTATGAATAAGTGCGTGTAAATAATAAGAATAAGCTTGAATAAAATTACTTTGTGATAGTTTTGATTGTTTTAATGTGTGCTTCAGTTAGTGAAGATTCTTTAGGAGCCATTTTCATTCATATTTTAGGTATGAAAGGTCTTGCTCCTTAGTAAATGGCCCAACAGGAGCGTCCTAGTGTAACGTAATGGCTTATTTTGAGGTTACTGTGAGGTGTTTGACCCGAAGCTGCTATTTGTTATTGGTGCCTAAATAGACACGGCTGTTTGGGTGGATGTAGATCTAGCGCCTGCTTCTTAGTTGCGAGAGTGTGAGAGGAACAAGAACACTTGTTTTAAAATTATATTTATTGTAATTTTATCAAGAGGCGAATACACGACTTTTCGTCAAAAGCCCACTGTCAGAGCATTACACTTGTTTGCTGTCCTCCGGGACACCCTTGCGTTGATTTAAATTCAAATGTTGAATTAACACCAACAAAGAGAGAGTGATCTCCTTACAGTAAATTATATTGATGATACTCAGTATATAAATATATCCAATACATGTTAGTGGAGTGTGGTAAGCTCAAAGCTCTGTTTAAATCATGTCTGTGGATAAATCAAGCCACTCTGAGAATGTCAGTTCATAAAACCCTAATGTAGTAGGCTACTTACTTTTTGTGCATCAGCCATACTGACTCATGAATAGTTAGAAGAGCCTAAAATATTATAGTCAGGGTATAACTGAGTCGGTTTCTGCAATAGAGGAGTGGTGCACGAAAAAAACCACCAATAAGACAGCAGCACTGAGCGAAACTAGCAAACACAGGGATGGAATTTTTCCTCTTCTATTACTCAGCTACCACAGAAATCTACTCGGTTATGCCCCATAATTAATTTTTATGGAGAGGTAAGGGAATTAAATGGTTATGGTAAAAATTTGGTGCGCATAATTGGTATTTTAGTTTAAATTAATTTCAACGCCATCTAGTGCCGAGTAGTCGTACTAAGGTTCCAAGTAATTGCAGAGGCAAAAATTAAAAGCAATCGTTGGCACTCCCGTATCTATTTTAGTAATTGCATAGAATAAAATTATGGACACCAATACAGCAACTTTGAATTAATAAAAAATATTAATGAACATTTAAAACAAAATCACTAAATACACATCTATGTTTTTAAGACTGGCAACACTAGTATGGTACTTGTTCAGGGTTGCCGTTACAAAACTACCAATTTGTAGTAGATTTAAGATTTGTACTTTGATAGGACATGCATTACTGATATTTGTTTACACTCCGAATAGACTAAGTAAAAAGTACATTGCTATGTTTTATAAGTACTCCAGCTATTCGTTTGAATTATACTTAATTTTTCATCTCTTTGAATTGACGGTAAGCGGTAAGCTTTTGAGTGGTAAAATTTTTCTCCGATTGCTTTCAACCCACAAACATGTAGCTTTTAAAAAAAAGTTTTGTATATACATACATTTAATAATCGCCTATCTATATCTCTTCTGTCGTTTCACTATTTTATCTTCATTCGTATTCTCTTGAACGAATTCTGCCTACAAACTATATCGCTGCTAGTGAGTGTGACGTGCCTCAGTTATTTAACGAGATGACAAACATATTATTTACATGTCAGTTACACTAAAACACCGATACGGACGCAATTTCATACATCATATCCATTATCGTCCCAACATGTGATTCCGAATGTAAATAATTAATTGATATTATCGCACAAAATGGACGTGAAAGGTTGTAATCGTGGGTGTGAAGTGATGTGACTTCTTTTAGTTTTGTTTTCAATATTTTTGTGTGGTGGACTTGAGCACATTTCCATAGATGATTTCAGCTTCTGTGAAAAAAGTAAGTGGTTTATTTTTTATTCTGCTATAAGTTAGTTTTCCGTTACAGATTTGCACATCTGCGTGCAGTATGCGGTATTTTATGAGATTATGAGTCATGCTGCTGTTATTTTATCTTTGTTTATATGTAAAGTGTTAACTCGCGACGCTGTCCTCTCTCATTACGTCTAATTAACGTTTACTTGACAATGTTTATTATGTTCGCAGTATCAAACATTCATACCTACCTGCACAAACATTAAAAAACTTTTATTTGTTCACCTTGCTTTATTACTCACTGTTTTGTCAGCCGTTACCCAGTATACTCAGAGAGGTCAATTAACATTAAAGTTTTTACCTTTCATTAGCCAGTTTATGTCCCACTGCGGGGTAAAGGCTTCCTCGCAGTATGAGAAGGCTCGGGTTATAATTCTCAGGCAGGCCCAGTGTCTACTGGGAACTTCCCACCCACCACGCCTAAGTTTTTTTCACAACATTTTCTTTCACTGATAAACTCAAGATAAATTACAAATATAAATCCTAACTCCTAACTATAATATTATAAATGCGAAAGTAACTCTCCCTGGCTGTCCGTTTGTTACCTCTTCATGGGAAAATCGCTGCACCATTCTATATGCAATTTGGAAAGAAGATGATGATGATGATGATGTGTGGGGACGCCTGGCTGGATCAGGCGGGCTGTCGATCGTCTTGTGCGTTCATTCAGCCCAGTTCCCCGTGGTTTGGAGCCGACGGTTACTGCCCCAGCGGCACTCCCACGCAGCATCTCTCCTCGAGTCTCCTCGTTCTCCTGCTGAACATAAGGACATCTTTAAGGTTGACATCCTTAAGTTCGTCTTCTCTCAGCTCATCACTTCCGAATGCCTCGCGTCGCGCGGCCGCATACATGAAGCACTCGGCTAGGACATGCTTGCTCGTCTCCTCCTTCCCACAGTGTGGGCAGGAGGAGTCGCTTTTAATTCCCATGATACTTAGGTGTCTGTTTAATACATTATGTCCAGTGATTATACCTGTCATAAGTCTTAAGCTACTCTTACCTAGGTTTAGTAGATACCTGGTTCTTCTTTGGTTGATACTACCCATCATCATCTTTGACTGGCGGCAGCCCGCCTCCTGTCTCCATTCTGCGTTTGCTTCCTGCTCCTTGAGTTTGTCCATAACTCCTCTAGTGACGTCCGCTGAGATTGGAAGTACTGGTTCTGGGCCTATAAATTCCATTCCAGCTCCCTCCCTGGCGAGTTCGTCTGCTTTCTCGTTGCCCATTACTCCCTGATGTCCCGGTACCCAGGCCACCGTAACCTTTGTGCGGTCGCTCAGTTCATTAAGCGCCTCTCTACATTCCCTCACCAGTGAGGAGCTAATTGTTGGTTTCTTCAGCGCTTTTAATGCTGCCTGACTGTCCGAGTATATCACCACCGATCCCACCGCATATATTTCTGCCTGGAAGACACTGGCGTATTTCCCTAGTGGTGATGACTCTCTTGCTCTTAGTTTGGGTATAATTACACCCGCTCCGGCTTGTTGGGTCGTTTTCCTTCTTGAACCATCCGTGAAACAGATGGTTGTCGGGTGTTCGACCTCTACCTTCCAGTTCTCTCTTTCTCCAATATGTACTCGATACTTCTTGTTGAAGGTCTTCTGTTTCTTAATGAGGTCATTGTGTCCAGTCATCATTCCTAACTTCGTTGCCACCTCCTTCTGTATGAGTACATGCCTCTTATCGGTGTGGTTTCCTTTCCACTCCCCGCATGCATTCATTCTATGCCACTGTTCCATGGCTCTCTTTTCTACTTCTAAGTGTAAGGCCTTGAGACCCAGCATAACCTCCATTGCTTTCGTGGGGGTAGTTCTCATCGCCCCAGTTATCATGAGGCATGCTAGTCTTTGCACCTTGTTCAGCTCTTTTTGATACTCTTTGATTCGGGCCCTGTGCCACCACACTATAGCTCCATAGAGCACTCTTGGCAGTATGACCGCTTTGTATATCCAATTTACCATTGGCGGTTTGAGGCCCCATCTCCTTCCCACTGCCCTTTTACATTGACATAGTGTCCTAATCGCTTTTGCAGCTTGTTCTTTTATGTGTGTCTTATATCTGAGGGTATTGTCCAGTGTCACCCCCAGATATTTTATCTCTTTCAGTACTTCAAGGTTCTCACCGTGAATGCTAATTGGTGTCATCTTCTCTATCTTCCTTTTGTTGGTAAATAACACCACCTTCGTTTTTGCCGGGTTGAGGTCTAGTCCTCTACCCCTGCACCATTCTAATGTCTGTGCGATTCCTCTACTCATGATCCCTCTGACAATGTTCAGGACCGTGCCCTGGACTAATATTACCCCATCGTCAGAGTAAGCTTGCATGTAGATTCCTCCTTTATTTAATTTCCTTATCAGAGAATCCAGTAGTAGGCACCACATAAGAGGGGACAAACATCCCCCCTGCGGGAATCCCCTTCTGGGTCTGATGCTCTTCGTGATTCCGCCCAGTTGAGCCGTTATAACCCTTTCCCTGAGCATCTTCGTTATCCACCTTCCTATGGTCGGGTTGATCCCCTCTCTCACTAGACTTTCTTCAACCGCCGTGTGCGTCGCTTTGTCGAATGCTCCTTCTACATCGAAGAAGCATCCTAGTATGTATTGTTTAGCTTCTAGAGCTCTCTCCACTCTAATAGTTAGGTGGTGCAGAGCCGTCTCTGTTGATTTCCCCGCTATGTATGCGTGCTGATTGCTGTGTAGCGGTTTCTCACTGCATCCTATTTTATGTCTCAAGTGTGTGTCTATCATTTTTTCCAGTGTCTTTAACACGAACGATGATAGACTTATGCTTCTAAACGCTTTCGCATCCTGATATGTCTTCTTTCCCGGTTTCGGCAGGAAGACCGCTCTTACTTCCCTCCATTTCTTAGGGATATATCCCCACGCTATACTACCCTGATATATTGCTATCAGGGTCTCTTTTATATATCTGTAACCTTTCTGGAGTAGCGCAGGTATTACCCCGTCTGGGCCCGCTGCCTTGAAGGGGGCGAAGGATCCAATTGCCCAGTCCAGTATTTCCTCCCTCACCACCTCTTCGGCAGCCCCCCAATTCGGTGTTTGGTTTCCCACCTGTTCTTCCTCCTCTGTTGGTGCCTCTTCACTCTCTGGGAAGTGTGTTCTTAGCATGATTTGCAGAACCTCTTCCGGATCCGTGATCAAGTTCTCTCCCATCTTCAAGCTTCCTAATCGGCACGTACGTTCGCCAGCTAGTAGCTTAACTATACGCGCTCCTTCCGAGTACTTTTGTATTTCTTCTGTATATGTCCTCCAGCCTTTGCGGCTTGTCTGCTCTCTTAGCCTGGAGTACTTGTTCCTTACTTTCCTGTACGCGTCCCAGCTTTGAGTGTCGCCTTTCTTGATGGCTATCCTCATTGCCCTGCGCGTACCTTTCCTCAACTTTTGCATCTCCTTGTTCCACCAAGGCTGCCCATTGCCGGAACGTATCTCTCTTTCCGGACATGCCTTATGGTATGCCTCTATTATATCTCTTCTGAGTCTAGATGCGCGCTTTTCCAGGTCCCCTATGCTCTTGCATTTCCCTGTTTCAGACACATTTTTGCTCAATTCTTCCTCGTACTTCGCCCAGTCAGTTTTCCTTGGGTTTCTTGTCTTAACTGATTCTACCGTGTCTTCTATGCTGAAAAGTAGTCTTCTGTGGTCAGACATACTGTCCTCGGTGTCCACCCTCCAGCTTCTGATCTTTTCGCTCACTCCCTTCGTTGCTAGCGTGATGTCTAGCACCTCTCTCCTTGCCCTAGTTACAAAAGTGGGTGTGTCCCCCTCATTAATTATATCTAGGTCATTGCTTATTATGAAATCTAAGAGTGATTCTCCCCTGCCGTTAGTGTCGCTGCTCCCCCACACCTCGTGGTGTGCGTTAGCGTCGCAACCAACGACTAGGGGGATTTCCTTACCTTTGTACCTAAGTACCATGGAAAGAAGATAGTTTGAATATTGAGGAATAACATAGGCTACTTTTAATTCCCGAAAATTATATAGTTCCCGCAGGATAGCGATAACTGAAATTTACGCCGGACGAAGTCACGGGCAACAGCTAGTTCTCACATAAATTCTGAAAACTCAGTGGTGCGAGCCAAGGTTCAAACCCCGGACCCTCTGCTTGAGAGGCCATAGGTCAAACTAATATGCTACCATGAGTTTTTTACACATTAAAATGCTACACAATTGGTAGTTTATAGGTAAATCAATTGAAATATTCATGCAGTATTCATTAGGTGCACCTGGTAAATAATATGCAGTATTCATTAGGTGCACCTGGTGGGAATAACATGAGACACTAGTGTCAAAAAGGCTACTGCGGTCTGTTACTGGACTTTTTTTATAACATGAACTGATGCACGGGTGCTTATATCTTAAACTTTTGCTTGTGACTTCGTACGCACATAAACATTGTTCTTTATCCCGTGGGAATTTCAACTAATCCCTCCTTAGTGCTTGTCTACATCATAAAGGCAACCTCTATGCAGTTTCAACCTTCTATGGCCAAGGGTTTCGGCTGTGCGTTGTCTGTCAGTCACGCAGTAACAGAAGAGTTTTATATATACCCATTGATGGTGAGATGGTGACTCTCCATGTTACTAATATTAGTGGTTTTTAATAAAAAACTAAGTTTTTCTGCTTAAAATGTGGATACATTTTAACTTGTAAGATTTGTTTACTTACAGACAGACAGACACTGGGTCAGGAGAAACTAATTAAAAGCTTGTAAAAAACAGCTAGCTTACAGTCTTAATAATATGACATTTAATGTGAAAAGGTTCTACAGCTGGTCCCAGAATGTAAGCTTACATAATGTTAAAGAAACGGAAAGTGTGTGAACATGTTTGTTTTTTTTTTTTAAGTCGTGAGACTGTAAATAATGAGCTATTAAGCTTGACATTGTTATTCATTCACACAGATAATTGTGTTAACTGGAGTCATTATAATACTTCCTTTTGTTATGACATCCATCATTGTGTCGTAACTATCATAATGAATAAGTCATTGAATAGGAATGGGGAAAAACTATGAAACTAAAAAAAATATACTATAAAGCATATTTGCATATTTTTTTAAATCTTCTTAACGCTTACCACTTGTCACTAACTTAGTAACTTATTTCTGTCTTCGGTCCATCTCGATTCTTACTGTCTCTGTTATATCTAGTCCTTTGAAATGCTTTTCACCTGTGGCCTTTTTGACATTTTCACTCGTGTTTTGTAAGAGTAGTGTATATATATGTTTATTTATATAGTATATTTATTTGTAGTTATTAATTTAATTTAAATTGTTGTTAATTTTAAGTTTCTCCTTTCTGTATTTTTTTTTTTATACAACGAGGAAGGCAAGCGAGCAAGTGGGTCACCTGATGGTAAGTGATCACCACTGCCCATAGACACCCGCAACTCCGGAGGGTTTGCAGATGCGTTGCCAACCTAGAGGGCTAAGATGAAATGCCTCTTGTGCCCGTAATTACACCGGCTGTCTTACTCTCCACACTGGAACACAACAGTGCAAGCACTGCTGCTAAATTAGCCTCTTCATCTTGGTTTCTGTATTTTGGTTCTCTGTAAGAGATCGATTTTAAGCGATAAGACCGCCTATTGTCTACCATACCTGTTTTTCTGTAATCTCCTTGTACTGTTTTGTGGTTTTCAATAAAGAATATTTGTATTGTATTGTAAAAAGATATTTCAATGTGTTAACAAATATCTCTGTACTGTTATGAAATTCAAAATTACTCTGACGTTTAATTGTCTTGTCTTCCACTGGTGTCCCACTGCTCGTCGAACGCCACGCGTCTTAGAACACCATCCAATCAAAATGTGGTTTTTCATCCCCATCCATCCATTTTATGTTTTGGCACCCCTTACCACCTAATTTGGCGCCCCTTGCCATCGGTTTTGCCGCCCCTTGCCACCTGTTTTGGCGCCTTTGCCACCTGTTTTGGCGCCTTTGCCACCTGTTTTGGCGCCCCTTGCCACCCGTTTTGGCGCCCCTTGCCACCTGTTTTGGCGCCCCTTGCCACCTGTTTTGGCGCCCCTTGCCACCTGTTTTGGCGCCCCTAGCCACCTGTTTTGGCGCCCCTTGCCACCTGTTTTGGCGCCTTTGCCACCTATTTGGTTTTGGCGCCCCTTGTCACCTGTTTTGGCGCCCCTTGCCACCTGTTTTGGCGCCTTTGCCACCTGTTTTGGCGCCTTTGCCACCTGTTTTGGCGCGCCTTGCCACCCGTTTTGGCGCCCCTAGCCACCTGTTTTGGCGCCCCTTGCCACCTGTTTTGGCGCCCCTAGCCACCTGTTTTGGCGCTCCTTGCCACCTGTTTTGGCGCCCCTTGCCACCTGTTTTGGCGCCCCTTGCCACCTGTTTTGGCGCCCCTAGCCACCTGTTATGGCGCCCCTTGCCACCTGTTTTGGCGCCCCTTGCCACCTGTTTTGGCGCCCCTTGCCACCTGTTTTGGCGCCCCTTGCCACCTGTTTTGGCGCCCCTAGCCACCTGTTTTGGCGCCCCTTGCCACCTGTTTTGGCGCCCCTAGCCACCTGCTTTTGCAACCCCTTGCCTCCTGATTTTGGTGCTCTTTGGCATTTCGGCGCCTACAGTGGCTGCTGCACTGGCTCAAACTTAGGACTAGCCTTGAGGGTCTAGTGTTGATTGGAACTTCACACACTAGGCTTAGAAATTGCCTCACCCACCCATGTGCCCCTAAGTACCTACTCCGAAGTCCGGAATTCGAAGTTCGTATCGAAGCGTCTCTCTCGTTTTCGTGTTGACATAGGTTGGCGTGAGCGGGACGGTTGGATACGAACTTCGAATTTCAGGGTTTGGAGTACCTTAAGTACACAATACAATACCTACAAATTTTCTTTATTGAAAACCTCAAAACAGTACGAGGAGATTACACACAATGTTTTCTACACCGTATAAAAAGTTGAAAATCCCCCCGACATGTCATTTCAAAGTTCAGTATTTCAAAAACGGGTGAACCGATTTTAATGAAACTTAGCTTAGAACCGTCTCGATTAAACTAGCTTTTGATTTAAGAAAACCGCATCGAAATCGGTCCATCCGTTTGGGAGCTATGATGCCACGGACAAATACACAGATACATCTTTTTCGTCTTGGGTTAATAACTCAAAGGCTGCAGGCACAGGAGTAGATAAACGGAACAGAGAATAATGTTCATACAACCGCGGGAATCGGTTGCACTACTACAAGCACGCGGGGCATGTGTGCGTGACCACTGGCCGCTTGTCGCGTACGCGGCGAAACCGGTTGACGCCGGCACAGCCAGTGGACAATCTCAGGGTCGCTGCGTCGCACTTGTTTGTCTTGTTAGTTGCAAATTTAATTATTTTGATGTGAATACGTGATATTTTATTTTAATGACGGTAAAGCACAATTTTATCGCGTTTGTTGAATTGCTCGAGCGAAAGTTTCGCGAATATTTCGATCTTGAAATAAATATTATCAATGTTGGCAACGAAATACTGAAACGTATTAAAGATTGCAAATTTGATATGCCCTGTGAGTGTTTCCCGTTAGATTACTTGAAATACTATATGCATATAAATTATTAAAAAACAAAAATTATGAAAAGAAAATTACTAGGGCTAGTAATTTTTAAAATATTCTATCATACTGAATAATAAAACTATTAAACTAATGTTTTGTTTAATTTGTCTTATCCTATTGTGACAACCCTACCAAAATAGGTAATAATTTTGCACGCTCTTAAGAACATTTAACTCTGTTCCGTTTATCTACTCCTGTGCTGCAGGCTTCAGGCATTTTTGAACTGGTATTTCTTTTAGTTAGAGAGCTAGGTACAGTCAAGGAATTTAATTCCTGACCCACCATACAACATTTTCATAGTAAACGTCATAACGATTTTCCTTGTCAAGCGATGCGATGTCACTATGACGTTTACTGTGAAAAGGTTACGTGGCGGGTCGGGAATTATTCCTCGTGTGTACCTATTTCCATTCTCTTTCCATTTAACTAAATCACTTTCCAAGAATAATTAACGAACATTTCTTACTATTGATAAGAATAGTACCTACCTAGATATGTCATTGTACGTATGTTATCATATCATAGAAATTCTAAGTATTTAAACTTATCCATCCATATTTTCTGTACTGATATTAGATTTTAAAAATAACTCAGTCCCTCTGTCTATCTATCTTCTTCTATACCTACCTATAAAACAGTACCGTGACTGACTGACTGACTGACAGACAACGCACAGCCTAAACCACTGGACCTAGAGACTTGAAATTTGGCACACATGTACCTTGAGTAGGTATCCTGGAGGTGCACTAAGAAGGGATTTTTCGAAATTCACACGGGATAGGGAACTAGCCCAATTTGAAATATTTCACGGGGGCACAGCCGCGGGGCATAAGCTAGTTTGTAAATAAAGGTCGAATAGGAAAGTTTGACCTGTATATCTGTGTATCTGTCTGTGGCATCGTAGCTCGTTAACGGATATACCGATATATTTCGATGCGGTTTTTTTTTGTTCGAAAGCTAATCGAGATGGTTCTTCACTAAGTTTCATTAAAATGGGTTCACCAGTTTTTGAAATATTGAACTTTGAAATGACAATGTCGGGGGTTTTTCAACTTTTCTAAGTTGGTTAGGTTATTTGTCGGTGGTTTAAAAATGGACTCGCTCCGCGGCGTGCGATTATGGCTGAATGCGGCTTCTGGTTTATTCTGTACTAGCTGTTGCCCGCGACTACGTCCGCATAGATTTCGGTTATCGCTATCCCGCGGGAACTATACAATTTTCCCATATGAAAAAGTAGGCTATGTTATTCCTCAATATTCAAACTGTTGGCGCAAAGTAACGCCTGATTCAATAAATTATCTTCTTACCAATTTTCATTTACATTGGTGCAGCGGTTTTTCCGTGAAGAGGTAACAAACTGACAGACAGCCAGAGTTACTTTCGCATTTATAATATTGATTAGGATTCTGAGCCTCGCACAGTTGTTAACTTAAAATCCATTCAAAAACATCAAAAGGTCTTGACAGCGGTGGGATTCGAACCCACGCCCTTTCGGACTGGTGCCTAAAACCAGCGCCTTAGACCGCTCGGCCACGCTGCCTCTGTCGGAGTGTGCGAAATCAGCATAGACTTCTAGACTCGCGCGGCGGCCGTAGTCGCTGTGACGTCACTGCTGTCAATTGTTTTTCTTTTACGTAATAGCACACCGCTAGCATGGTGACGTCAGCACATTTGAAGTTATATGCTTCATTCAAACAAGGACGATAAAACCAAGTGGACTGCCAATGGCTATACAATGTCGCGTTCCTGTAAAATAATGAGCCTGCTGTAGCTAGTTTCACTATAGAGACGTCTCTGTACCATTAATTTTGTATGACACTTAGACCTCTGGGCAACACAACAGCGTCATCTATGAACTGAAAGAAAAAACGAATTTAGATGGCGCTATTGTGTTAGCCAGTTCTAAATGTCATACCAAATGAATGGTACAGAGACCCCCTCCTTAGTAAAACTAGCTACAGCAGGCTTATTATTTCAAAGGAACGCGACATCGTATAAAGACTGGCAGTCCTCTTGGTTTTATGGTCCTTGATTCAAAGGATATTCCGACGGCACCGTATGTACGTACCTACCGACTTCATTATTTTAACTAGGCTCATATCGTCGCCCCCATGTTAAAATATCATATTTATCTGCAATTTTGACAATATTGAGACTTGAAAAAACCGGTCTACGCTGGCACAGCCAGTGGACAATGTTTGCTAAACATCATCATCATTATCAAATGTTTTGTTTAATTTGTCTTAACCTATTGTGACAATCACAATCCTACCAAAATATGTAAAAAAATTGCACGTTCTTTATCTCTGTTTCGTTTATCTAGGTACTCCTGTGACGAAAGCGAGAGGTCGGATACGGACTTCGAAATTCTAATTTCGGACTTCTGAGTACTCTGATACCTACTTTGCAGACTCAAAGGGCGTCTAGTCAAAACGAAGGTCAATGATCTCACCAGCGGTGACCTTTATCTTGTCTAGGCACCCGAATATAACTTAATATTCCAGCTGTTTCGTATCGATTTAGTGTTGGCATAGGTATATTAATTATCTAGACAGGCGGCAGCTTGTCAAGCCAGAGGGTTGAGCACGACTTTTCGAAACCTGCGCTACGTAAAATCGAATAGTAAACGTTATCGAGTTTGTATGACGTTAGGAACAGCGCCCGCCCGTGAGCGCATTTGGAACTAAAATTTAGTGTGAGGTTTCTCGATCTCGATACTATAACCGTAACGTTACGCAGCATTCGTAAAGTCGTGCTCGACCGTCTGGTTCAAGAATAACCTAAGCAACTTAGAAATTATGAAAAACCCCCTTCGTTGTCATTTCAAAGTTTAATATTTCAAATACGGGTGAACCGGTTTTAATGAAACTCAGGTAAGAACCATCTCGACTAAACTAGCTTTCGATTAAAAAAAACCGCAACGTAATCGGTCCATCCGGGAGCTTTGATGAAAATAAGTTACATTCGTGATCTTTATTAAAGTATCTTTTTGTATTTTTCCCCTATTTTATTACTTTTACGGTTTTTTCGTGAATATCAATTATACTTTTAAAATACTCACTGAAACATGAATATTGTGAGATCCTGTAATTGGCTTCAATGTTACTATAGAAATAACCTCTGTAATTTGTAGCTGTTGGTTCTCCGAAAATAAATAAATAAATACAGAAAAATTCCAGAAAAATGCCAACTCCGGGAAACGAACCCGGATCCACGACACTCCGTGTCGCGTGCCTACCCTTACACCAAGATTGGCATATGGGTATAATCCATATTTCTTCCACGTACCTACTTATTAAAATCTCAGCTAGTTTCTATCAGTTTTTGCAGAGAGTCACTGCTAAGTTATATTAGCTCTTAGAACGCATAACCACAGATGAATTACACAAAATATCATCGACATAGATTAGGGGATTTAGGGGTGTCGAGGGGCAGACTAGACGGGGTTCAATCAATGCAGAACCCCTGAATGTCGTCGTGTAAATCTGTAATGCTTGCCACCCCGTCTGCAAGCGCCTACACGCTACACGGGTGCAAAAATATGCAAGTGTATGTATGCAAATCCTTTATTGCACATAATATTACAAGACAATTAGAATAAATATACCAAAACAAAAGTCGTGGAAGAGACTAATTAAGGACCCCTCACATCCAGCGTTTTGATCCCCGACGCAAAAATAAGGGTGTTATAAGTTTGACCGCTATGTGTGTCTGTGTGTTTGGGTCTGTCTGTGGCGCTGTAGCTCTTAAACGGTTAACCGATTCGAATGCGTTTTTTTATTTTATTTGAAAGTAGGTTTTCCAGCGATGGCTCTTAAATATGTTTTATCAAAATCTTCAGTATGGCTAAGTTCGGGAACCAGAATCCCGGAGCTCGATGATATCTTGGACAGTGAATTATTATGTAAAAAGTGACATAAACATTAAATTAAACATTTCCAAAAATTGTTTCTTAGTGGATAGGGACTGTATAGGGATCTAGTCGTATGTGCAAAATTTCAAGTCTCTAGGTCCAGCGGTTTGGGCTGTGCGTTAATAGATGACTCTATCAGTTTGCGTTTTACGGTTTTATAATGAGCTATCCCTATCCGATGACTCAGTGAATTTAAGCTTGAAATAGTAGTTTATCTACACACATATCATAAGTCCTCTATAATGCGTTCAGAAACCGTAGAAAATGACCAGCATTGCAGCACGCCGTCGCCTTCTCGCCGACAGCGCGAGCCCCAGCGCCACCCACCATCACCAGCAGTAAAGTAATAGTCATTACGATATCGAATAGTCATTACGACATCGAATTCGACATCGTAATGACTTTTCGATATCGAATTCGATGTTTCAATTTTGAAAACCAACGTAATTTACAATCATAGTGAAATAAAACGGATCACTCACGTATGTAAGTCGAGTTCAGTCCGACATGTATAAATAATAATGTGATATTTATTTTTTTACAATAAAAAAAAACAGTTTACGAAACGTCAGCTCGGTATGTTTGTCTATGATTAAAAAAAACAGTCAAATTCGTGACAGATATGTGTATGATATATGCCTTCGGCTTCTGAACCCATCTTAGAGTACTTATAATATGTGTGTAGATAAAGTAATGTATCCAACTCCATATAATTAGGCCTTAAAACACTCGTGTGATCCTATTATGAAACTCAGCTTCGCCTCGTTTCATAAAAACACACTCGTGTTTTATGAAACGAGGCGAAGCTGAGTTTCATAATAGGATCACACGAGTGTTTTAAGGCCTAATTATATGGAGTTGGATACATTACTTTATCTACACACATATTATAAGTACTCTAAGGTGGGTTCATAAACCGAAGGGATTATCATACCCATACCTGTCACGACTTTGACTGTTTTTTTTTTATCATAGACAAACATACCGAGCTGACGTTTCGTAAACGGTTTTTTTTATTGTAAATTATCACATTATTATTTATACACTATGATTGTAAATTACGTTGGTTTTCAAATTCGAAATATCGAATTCGATATCGAAAAGTAATTACGACTTTACTGCTGGTGTGGTGCTGGGGCTCGCGCTGTCGGCGAGAAGGCGACGGCGTACTGAAATGCTGGTCATTTTCTACGGTTTCTGAACGCATTATAGAGGACTTATGATATGTGTGTAGATAAACTTATTAAACCCTTAGAGCAGGAAAGGAATGACGATGATAACGCACGACTTCCCCTCTGCCAAAAATCTGATATTAGGTAAGTTGTGCAAAATGTACGGGGTCTGTTGGTTGTGTGCGTGTTTTTGGCATTTGTGTGACAGTTTTGTTTTAGTGAGTTTGTAGGAACGTAACAAATTTTGCCATGAGCGTAAACGTGTGCTGTACGTGTGTGTTCCTCGTCCTCGAAAAGTGGCAGAAATATTGTAGTGCATAGATAAGCCAAAGGCGCCTCCCGCCTGTCTGCTTTATGATTAGACTCGTAACTTATCCAGCTTAACTTTGTATCCTAACCTGGCTAACTTTCGCATTCTACCCCTTTCGCCTTTTACGTGATATAAATTAATAATATGGCGTGTTAACCTACGTCCAAATGGATAAAACTCGCCTGGTGATAATTTAGATTAATTAAGGAATATGGTAGAGGTCAGGTGAGAAAAGTATTTGCGCAAAAGGGTTATTTAAATTGCTTTCTGCCTCCGACGCAAAAGAGGGGTGTTATAAGTTTGACCTGTGTCTTTGTGTAACTGTCTGTGGCAGTGTGGCATCGTAGCTCCTAAACGGATGAATAACCTAACCAATTTAGAAAAGTTGAAAAACCTCCGACATTGTCATTTCAAAGTTCAATATTTCAAAAACGGGTAAACCGGTTTTAATGAAACTTAGCCAAGAACCATCCCGATTAAAGTAACTTTAATATAAATCCGTTTGTTAGCTATTATGATGCCACAGACAGATACACAGATACACATACACACAGGTCAAACTTATAACACCGCTTTTTTGGTCGGGGGTTAATAAAACAGTTGGAAGTTGGAATTCAATCGATCTCTACCAAATTTTCAGTAAACCAGCAACGGTAAGTAGATTACACGTCGTTGGCATTAAACCAGTTAAATAGCCATACAAAGCGAGGTTAAATAATAAATAACTAACTATTCCACTCTCTTCCTGTAAGAGGATAAAAACCACCACGCTACGAGAGTTTTATCAGCTAACAATTTAACAACAGAATGTACTACAAATTGAATACAAAGCTACGCGGCACAACTTTGTTCGGAGTTGAAGCAGAAAAAAAAACTGTTGTTAGTAGCTTGGAGCAGAGGGTCGAGCACGACTTTTCGAATCCTGCGTCACGTAAAATCGAACAGTAAACGTTGTCGAGTTTGTATGACGTTTGGAACAGCGCCCGCCCGTGAGCGTATTTGGAACTAAAATTTAGTATGAGGTTTCTCGATCTCGATACGATGACATAACATTATGTAACAGTCGCATAGTCTATTATTTGCATATAACAAACGACTGCTGTGTCGTCAGTTTTTCTCGGACTTGGCTTGACACGCTACCGCGTGTCTAGAAGTAGGTATGTGTTAGCCAAATTATAGCTTTCTATCAATTTGATACCAATATTTTTTTTGAGCTGAGTAATGCCGCGGACAGACAAACATACAGACGGACATGGTGGAACTATAAGGAAACCTTTTTGACTGTGGAGCGCAGAACAGAACCCTAATGACGGTTCATTTATTCGTGTTTGGTTGAATAATTAGTACCTATCTATTTATAATTCAATCGTTGCCAGCGGCTTTCCTGTCTGTAAATGTACTTCCCATTACGTCATTTAATTATGATATACTAACTTTTGACCGTGGCTTCGTCTGAGTATTACTTGGGTTTAATTCGGTTAACGTTATCGCACAAGACATCACAGACCCCATGTAAGCAGCTGTCAAGTGTACCCGATTTTTGTTTGTGTACAACACAGCCTGTAGCCAGATGTCCATTGGTCAATTCTGTAGCCAATTTACCCGATAAAAAATAGAAGCATCGGTCATCTCTAGGTAGTCATTCAAATAAAGTGTCACTGAATGAGATTGGGTTATAGTTGTCATCTAAGGCGCTCCCTCATACATTCGAATACTGACGCACACTACAGAATAAAAAAAATGGTACGACTCTTGAAACCGGAGCATACAGTTGTCTCCTTTTAGCAAAGGGCATTAGTTACATGAGCGAAGGGTATAAACTATACGGCCATAAGTTTACCTTCCATCTATTGACTTTATTAATCTCTGAGCGTTATCACGACTCAAAAATCCGCTAGGATCGCTATAGTGTCGAGTGAGGTCTATTCTATCTGTCTTCCTCCACCAATGGGAGACAAGCAACTGGCCTATGATTGGTGGAAATTGACAGAAATGAAACATGTCAAAACAATTGCTGATCGCGTAATATGAACTCTTTCTCAGATACGCCCGAAATCTATTTCCACAACATTTGACACGATCTTGTTCATCCCAATTCGCTAAAAGCTATGCCAGTCTTTGTTTGCGAGTAGCTGTCACTCTCCCATCCCGAGAGGTATTGTCCGACAGATTTCGCATCTCTGTTTTACTGAAATATTTGTCGGACAATATAAGAAGGCTTGCCAGATCGAATGACCGTAGTATTATTGGGAGATAAAAAAAAAATTTTTCGGGATTTTTGGACAAACAAAAATAAAATCAAATTTAAGTAGGTAACTAAATATATTAAAAACAACAACATTTAACATTATTGTTACATCGTCTGCTGCCGATAAAAAGAAAAATAGAAAATGGTTTTCTCGTTACCTGGATTATCATTTATCAATAATCAAAGAAACGTTATCGCTCCGAGCGCAGCGGCTACGTTTCGCTTAACGAAATATCGGAACTTAAAATTATGGTTTTATACAATGAAGTTGTTTAATAATAAATAAATAGTAAATATCATGGGACAAATTGACACCAATTGACCTAGTCCCAAACTAGGCAAAGCCTGTACTATGGGTACTAGACAACGGATAAACATACTTATATAGATAAATACATACTTAGTGAAATAAACGGATCACTCACGTTTATTTCACTATGATTGAGTCTCACGGTAGTTTTATTATAATTTAATCGAATTTTGTATTGTAATTAGAATGTGCACACAAATATGGATCACAGTTATCCGAAATAAACGATATTTTATTTTATTTATTTATTTATGCTAAAAATACATCCTTATTTACATATTAAACATCCAAGACCCGAGAGCAAATATTCGTATTCATCATACAAACATCTGCCCCGACTGGGATTCGAACCCGGGACCTAAAGCTTCATAGTCAGGGTCTCTAACCACTAGGCTATTCAGTCTTCGTTTTTCGGGAGATTTTTTACTTTGTCGGGAGTCGGGAGGAAATATAAAAATTCGGGAAAATCCCGCCAAATCCCGACCATCTGGCAACCCTAAATGTAAGGGATGAGTTCGTATGATGGCTGCAGCATTGTCGGAATGTTGGTCAAATGTGGAGGTACTATATCGCCGGAAGATAGAAAGAGTAAGCCAAATTAGCCAAATTACGGTTAAATAATAGGCAAGTCAATGGAACATTACATCTTAATTTTTTTTTGTAGAAAAACTGCGTGGCGAGACTTGCATCTTTTTACATGTAATGTTTTTGATGGGATTACATTGTTCTGTAGAAATGTAGGTATAAGGTTCCTCCAATAAATCATACAATTCTGCAATTTCATAGATATCCAGCTGTGTAATTGTAACCTCCGATTTAGACTACTAAGAATAAAAATGTAATTTGCATTACACTACGTCGCCGTGAAGCGAGAGAGTTGGAAGTAGTCGGTCGAGCAACGCGATGTAATGCAACTTTGCATTGGTTCTCTACCAGTGCGATAGCGGGCTTGTACCGGGATACTGACCAATGGGTAAATATTTACAGTTCTTTTCCTGAAACATGTTTTTGTACCGCCAACTGCTGTTGGGCGGTATATAACGACGATATAACGTAACCAACTTGGATGATAAATAAATAAAATAAAATAAAATAAAATGCGTTTATTTCGGACAACCGCAAATAAACGCATTTTATTTTATTTTATTTATTTATCATTATTTTAGAGGATTATTTTACGTTTTTTTCGAAGGACTTTTTTTTGAAGGCGGTTTTACTTTTTTGTTAAAAGATTAAGTAATAATACAAACAGTGGAACGTAGAACCTCCTCCTTTTTTTGAAGTCGGTTAAAAAGTGGAAAAACCCACGGCATTTTAAACCCCCGACGAAAAAGAGGGGTGTTATAAGTTTGACCTGTGTATCCGTGTATTTGTCTGTGGCATCATAGCTACCAAACGGTGGGACCGATTTCGACTTGGTTTGTTTTAATCGAAAGCTAGTTTAATCAAGATGGCTCTTAGTTAAGTTTCAATAAAATCGGTTCACCCGTTTTTGAAATATTGAACTTTGAAATGAAAATGTCGGAGGTTTTAAATTTTTCTGAATTGTCATTTCTCAAAGTTCAATATCTCAGAAACGGCTGATCCGAGTTACGGTGCCACAGACAGATACACAGGTCAAACTTATAACGTCGGGGGTCACAAATCGTTTCACCCGTTTTTGAGGTATTGAACTTTGAAATGACAATGTCGGGGGTTTTTCAACTATGCTTAGTTGCTTAGATTGTCGCTCTTCATTCACCCGACTGCGGTGCCGCCAGAAAGGAGAGTTATTGTAAAGCCGACGGTAATTCTAATTCTAACAGACAGACAGACGCTTGTAACTAGGTCGACGTAGATGACGCATCGAGGCAGAAGCGCTCTAGCCTAGGTGCGTATATTATAACGGATATGGAGGGAGGATAAGAAGAATAGAGGCTAGAGGAATAGGACTTATTGAATTTGTCGTGAGTCCCGAGTTTTTAAAGAACATTTACCCTGTTATTCATAAATCTGTATTAACTTAAATGCCATTAAGTTTGTGTCCTTTTTTAATCCCCGACGAAAAAGAGGGGTGTTATAAGTTTGACCTGTGTATCTGTGTATATCTCTGTGGCTTCGTAGCTCGCAAGCGGATGGACCGATTTCGATGCGGTTTTTTTTGTTCGAAAGCTAGTGTAATCGAGATGGTTCTTAGCTAAGTTTCATTAAAATCGGTTCACCCGTTATTGAAATATTGAGCTTTGAAATGAAAGTGTCGGGGGTTTTTCAATTTTTCCAAGTTGGTTAGGTTTTTTAATTACGCTCCCGTCAATCAGATCAGATAAGGCAACGGATTACTTCTATTCCTGATACGCTCGTGTCGGTATGTCGGTCTGTAGGCTTAGCCCCGTTCGATATATATATATATATCTGTAATAGCATCTCTACACTCTACAGTTAAAACGGTTCTTCTAGTTATAGAGATAACTGCATTGAATTGAGTCGAAGTAAGTTATTCTGTGGATGTGATTACGATGTAAATAACCTAAGAATAAAATTTTCATTTTTGAAAGAAGCTTGTTTTGCGGACTGTACTTTTTGTTGTCTATACTTGAATTGTTATGAAACTTACACATCCATACCAAATTTCAAGTTAATGCCATTAAAAACCGATGAAGAGTTCCCTCCTGCGGAGACGATCCTGGCCGCACCAACAGAATTTCATTTCCAGATTATTGTATTGTCATCGAATTTGAGTAAGTATGCAAAATTTCAGCTAAATCGAACATCGGGAAGTGGGTCAAATTTAACTTGCAAGATTTGACCCGAACATACATACATACCTACATCCGTTTATCTAACTATATCTGTTAGTTACTTACTATTAGGATTAGTTAACCAGTTATTTTGCAAGTGCTTGTGCAAGGTCCGTCCGGACTGCTACCACCATCTTACTCGCTAATCCTGCCGCTAAGCAGCAGTGCTTGCACTGTTGTGTTCCGGTGTGGAGAGTAAGACAGCCGGTGTAATTACGGGCACAAGAGGCATTTCATCTTAGCTCTCTAGGTTGGCAACGCATCTGCAAACCCTCCTGGGATGCGGGTGTCTATGGGCAGTGGTGATCACTTACCATCAGGTGACCCACTCGCTCGTTTGCCTTCCTCGTCGTAAAAAAAGGTTATTTGTTGTTTATAGCAACTTAAATATCTATGTATTTCAATAAATATAAGTTAAGAATGGTGATTCCAGACTTCTAGGCTTAAGCCGAGTTAAGACGTGCAAGAAAAATCATGCAAGTTGCAATACAATGCGTAGCAGTAAAGCGAACGAGTTTGGAGTGGGCGAAGAAACGCCTCAATGTATTGCATTTTGCACGATTTTTCTTGCATGTGTAAACTCTGCTTTAGATATAGACATCGGAAATCATTTCGCCAATAAATGACCGATAAGGTTAGCTGGTCGATGAACTTTTCAGTTTTTTTGACCTCTTGCAAAAAATAACAAACATTTTGTCACGGGATTAAGGAACTCATTAATTTAAAGGCTGAACGCTGAACCACATATAATGTTCGATTTTAACCCCCGACGAAAAAGAGGGGTGTTACATGTTTGTCCTGTGTATGTGTCTGTGGCATCAAGGCTCCTAAACAGGTGGACTGATTTGGACGCCGTTTTTTTAACTCCGACGCAAAAAGAGGGGTGTTATAATAAATCTGACCTGTGTATCTGTGCGTCTGTGTATCTGTGTGTCGATGTAACTGTGTAAGTATCTGTCTGCGGTATCGTAGCTCGTAAACGGATGAACGGATTTGGACGCGGCTTTTTTGTAATCGTCCCACGATAACTCTGCATAAGATATTAATTGGCAACCCAGAACAATCACGCTGTGGTAATACTTTTTTCATGTCACTCAAACATTTCTTTAATTAAAAATAATAATGATAGTAGCAATCGAAAGTTGCTGTTTGTTTATTATTATGGCCCTGTCCAATGGAGGACAATTTTGCCAATGTTTAATAGGTTAGCCGTTGTACGGTAAAAAAAATCTGAAAAACTAAATATGAGAGGTATTTTAATGGTGGATGGTGAATGAACGATGACCTGTCTAATGTTTAATCTGATCAAAAGTTCAAAACGTGTTGTTTGACTATAAATCAGTGTTGCCATAAACAAACTTTAGATTTCTACTGTTGTCAGTTCGTTGCAGAGTTATCGTGGGACGACTATAATCGAAAGCTGGTTTAATCGAGATTGTTCTTAGCTAGGTTTCGTAAAAATCGATTCTGCCGCTTTTGAGATATTGAACTTTTAAATAAATGAAAATATCGGGGGTTTTTCAACTTTTCTAAGTTGGTTAGGTTATGAGATATTGAACTTTGAAATGAAAATTTCTTGGGTTTTTCAACTTTTCTAAGTTAGTTAGGTTTAGGTTATTAAATGTTAGGTATAATGCATCTCATTTTCACCTCACACACAGGTAGGCACATACTGGCCTTCTGCCACCCCTCCCACTTTTGTGGGGAAAATCGTGGTGGCGTGGGGACGCTGGGGTAATGAGCCGCCGCTAACAGTCTGACACAAACAATAAGTCTTCTATTCATATGGTTTTTTACACCTTTGAAAGCAGCCATTGTTGTTAATTCATTGTTTTTAACCCCCGATGAAAAAGAGGGGTATATAAGTTTGCCCTGCACATGTAGCACGGCGCGCCATTTTGTCGCTTGTCGCGCAGTGCGTCCCTTTCATAGTGATGGAATCAGTGAAGGACGCACTGAGCGACAAGCGAGAAAATGGCGCGCATGCTAGCCCTCCCTGTGTGTATCTGTCTGTGGCATCATAGCTCCCAAGCGGATGGACGTATTTCGAAGCGGTTTTTTTTAATCGAAAGCTGGTTTGACCGAGATGGTTCTTAGTTAAGTTTCAATAAAATCGGTTAACTTGTTTTTGAAATATTGAAGTTTGAAATGACAATGTCGGGGGTTTTTCAACTTTACTAAGTTGGTTATTTAACTTGCATTGTTTGTATGTTCGGGTGAAATCTTGCAAGTACGATTTGACCCACTTCCCAATGTTCGATTTAGCTGAAATTTTGCATACTTATGTAAGTTCGGTGACAACGGTTCGGTAGGTGCGGTGGTTAGTGAAATTCTGGTGGTGCGGCCAGGATCGCCTCCGCGGGAACTCTTCAACAGTTATACGGTTAATGGCATCGACTTGAAACTTACGGGTGGTAGGACCTTGCGCGAGTTCCGTCCGGATCGCTACCACCATCTTACCACCACCACCATCTACTGCTAAGCAGCAGTGTTTGCACTGTTCTGTCGGAACACACACACCGGAGTGTGGAGAGTAAAACAGCCGGTGTAATTACAGGCACAAAAGGCATTTTATCTTAGCTCTCTAGGTTGGCAACGCATCTGCAACCCCCAGGGTTGTGGGTGTCTATGGGCAGTGGTGATCACTTACAATCAGGCCCCTATTTCACAAACTTTACAATTGTCAGTTTTCAATGACAGTTCGGTGTCAACTGCTGACTTGAAGAGCTTTTGTCTCAGCGCGCATCACATTGTCAAAGAAATGTAGTTCGAATTGTCATATATAACTGACAATTCTTAAGATGCTGAAATAAGATTTAAAAGATACATAAAGACCGCTCTCTTGAAAAAAGCATACTACAAAGTGGATGAATACTGTGATGGCACCACTTGGCCAAGGCTGAAAACAGAAGATAATTAGGACATCAATGTGACTTGGCTGCGTCCCGAAGATATTCGTGTATGGTGTCCGGCTCTGTTGCCGTTGTCCGCTGCGTACTAATTGTAATACAATTGACATAAATAATGTTTTATTTATTTGACATGATGACATGAAATGTATATTTCATCAATTTTTGTTATTTGACATTTGGAGACCATATACATGTCCAGTTTATGTATACGTATTATTATACTTATTATTTGACCGTGGAGGCGTTTTACACCTCTGCTGATTTTAAATTTAGTTTAAATTGACCCTAGAGACTATACATCTCTTAGCCATTTAGATTAAGTATTATATTATAGTATTAATTCTGGGACCCTATACATCCCTTTGTAATTTAAATATTCACAGATATTTGACCTGGAGACCCTATACATCTCCTGCTCAATTAAAACGTGCCAGTAAAGTAAAGTGTTCTGATTTTGCTGTTCTAATAATTACTTTTTACACTTGTTTCTAAAGTGCGTTATTTTTTTTTTCCTCTCTTAATCTTTTAATGACAGAGTGAGGTTTCTTTATGTAATTTGTCTGTGGTTACGTATTGTAAGAGCTAATGTAACTTGTTTCTTGCGGCGCATTCTTCTTGGCAATCATGGTCTTTCCGAAAGCGCTGGTAGACTCGAAAAAAATGACGTGTAAAAGAGCATTCAACTGCCTATTTGCTGAATAAAATTTTGATTTTGAATTTGAAAATTTGAAAATTTGAATTTGAATTTGAATTTAAGGGCCAGGTGAGGTGACCCACTTGCTCGTTTGCCTTCCTTGTCATATATAAAAAAAAAAGTCTGTTAAAAAGCCACTCACTACACTCGCTCGGAGTCTCGGACAAATCCAAATGTGTGGTAGGTTACCTTGAGTCTGCATGCATGCGGACGGTAGTTAGCCCACGTGTGGGCGGACAGTGACTTTTACAAGCCTTCGAGTTCTACCGGCTTTCTGTATGCATTATCTATTTTTAGATCGGTCTTGAGCTTGGCATGGTCGGCTAAGACATGGCATTTCTGTTTATTATTAAGTACCTACTTTTTAAATTAAACTAGGAGGTGCCAACCTGGGCTCGAACCCACGACCCTCTGCCCGTGAGGCCATTGTTTAGGTCAAACTACTAGGTAGGCTATCACGGCTTTTTTAACCTTCGACGAAAAAGAGGGGTGTTATAAGTTTGACCTGTGTATCTGTCTGGCATCATAGCTCCCAAACGGATGGACCGATTTCGATGCGGTTTTTTTTATCGAAAGCTAGTTCAATAGAGATTGTTCTTAGCTTTGTTTCATTCAATTCGGCCGGGGGTTTTTCAACTTTTCTAAGTTGGTTAGGTTATCCTTACTTTGTTCTAGCTAGGGCTTCCGGCAATGACGGCTATCGCGGGTCAAAGATCCGCTGGGAGCGTTAGCGTCGAGTGAGGTGTATCTGTCCATTTCCACTAATCATAGGCCAGTAGCTTGTCTCTTTTTTTTTTATACGACGAGGAAGGCAAACGAGCAAGTGGGTCACCTGATGATAAGGATAAGAGGGTTTGCAGATGCGTTGCCAACCCAGAGAGCTAAGATGTAATGCCTCTTGTGCCCGTAATTACACCGGCTGTCTTACTCTCCACACCGGAACACAACAGTGCAAGCACTGCTGGTTAGCGGCAAGATTAGCGAGTAAGATGGTGGTAGCGAAACGGACGGACTTTGCACAAGGTCCTACCACGCGCCATCATTGGTGGACGGTAGACATGCCACCAGCGATCCTGGCGGATTTTTGTTTCGCAATAGCTTTCGTTAGGACGACACCTAAAGCTCAAGGTTAGCAAGATGGTGGTTGCGATCCAGATGGACTCTAAACATGATACCTACTACCGCCCATAAACCATGCACTACATTAAGCCATTCATCATCATCATCAGCCCATTCACGTCCCACTGCTGGGCAGAGGCCTCCTCTCAGAATGAGAGGGCTTGGGCTATAGTTCCCACGCGGGCCATTACATTTGTAATTTATCATGAGCTTTTAATCATGAGTAATTTATCATGAGCAAGGGAAAAACCGCTAGGGTTGAATTACAGATCTACGCACCCCAAAACGCACCTTAACCCAAGTGAATAAGAGCTAGTTTCACAAAATCTGTCGCTAGCTTTTTAAAATTGATACTCTGTTTGTTCAGGCATTTCATCATTGTCAATTGTTCAACTTAATTGGGATGGTTTAAGTTTGCCGCCGTTTTGTTCGGCTGCGCTCTGGCCGACATCTAGCCGCCGGCCGCGCGACACTAGCGCCGGGTGGCGAGCGAAGAAAGCAGGTCGCTCGGTGATGGACGAGCCCAGCGGGCACGTTTTTGTTCGGCTCTCAAAATAGTTACTTAATAACGTGAAAAGAACCTTTTGTGCTGTGTCATCTTGTGTGTGTTGAACCTCAGAGTAGCCTAGAGTTACTGGACACTGGATTTTTGTGACTGCGACTGACATTGAAGACAGGAGCAAGCGGCGGAGCACCCGGGCTTCGATCAATTTCACGGCACACGGCAAGTACCTCCTCATTTGTGTTGTATCGGTTGGTGGTGTGATTTGCCTTGAACGGGGACGGGGACTCATCTCGGTTGAGCTATCGAAGTAGTAACAGAACATAAATTTTGGTCCTTCGAGCCGGATAGTTTGAATTCAGGTTACAGTAGGTAAATACCTACTTACTAAATACTCAAGCACGCATCACGATCTCGGCGTTTTCGGTTTACGTAGTTAAATACGTATAGGTACGTAGGTAGGTACATAATAATTACGGCAGCTTAATTACCAATACTTATTACAAAGTAGTACAATTATGATTTTAACAATCATTCAGGGTACTTCATGTAGACAAATGTAGATAAAAAATTACGTTTACGTTTATACGTTAAGTAGGTACAATAGGTTTTGAAGCGATCCAAAATGGCACTCAAAGCTTTCGAAATCAAATTCAAAATTCAATATGAATGGCTAGAAAACACGGCCGGTATGGTTAAATCAAAAGATTTCTCATCAGGGGTACTATCGGCTCGTATACGAAAACTAGAAGATCACTATAAGATCTTAACGGAGTCTTACGAGAATTTACTAAATTCAATCACGGACGAAGACCTCGTATCACGGTATGATAAGCTGTTTAAAGAGGCCACAGTGTTTTATAATGAACTTGAAGCATACTCTGTTAAATTGCCAAACATGGACGGTTCACATACTACAACGGAAAGTGCTGCCCATGGTCGGTTACCAACTTTAGATCTGCATAATTTTGACGGAGACCCATTTGAGTGGTATAGTTTTATAAGTATGTACAACTCATTGGTATTGTCAAGAAGAGATCTTTCAAAGACTGAAAAGTATTACTATTTATTCAGTCACGTGCATAAGGAACCACGTCACGCGAACACTTATTCAACACCTGACTATGACGGACGAGTCATTGGACACCGCTATAGAAATACTAAAGAGTAGGTATGACAACAAGAGAATGATGATCGACCGCTATCTCGGGCGCCTGATCAACTTACCGGCCTTGACAAACGCGCGAAACCTACGTGTAGGTATATTAAATCCCCTGCTTGAATGTACTAGGTCCCTAAAAAACCTAGGCTTATTGGTTGAAGACTATATGCTTATATTTATACTGTTGGCTAAATTGCCTACGGAATTGAGAACTCGGTTCGAACAATTACACGGCGGTACAAAAAATAGTTTGCCAGAGTTTAATAGTTTTGTGTCATTCATTCAGAATGAATGTCAATATATTGACAATGCCAATTACTTTGGTTCGGTAAAAACATCGGATTTTTCGAACAACGAAAGGGTTCGTAAGACGAACTTCAATGCTGTCGAACAACGTAAACAAAGTGGCGGGTGCCTATTCTGTAGTAATTCGAATCATAAAATATTTGATTGTTTTAAATTTTTGAACTTGGCACGCGATGAAAGACGTACTTGGGTAAAATCCAAGGGGTATTGCTTTAGATGTTTCGGTGGTCACTCGGCCATTACATGCAACCGTAATGTGGCGTGTTCGTATTGTGATAACGCAGGGCATCATAAATTAATTTGTTCGGCGAGCAATGATAAATTTAATAAGAGTAATGAAGCGAATAAAAGTTTGCGACACGTGTCTGTGGCTGTATTCGACGACGACTACGATCGTACCAATGAATACAATAATAATTATGATCGATACGACAGCCGCGTTATCGATCGATTTGACAACACCCCCCCGCCCTCTGTCTGCGAACGAGTCGACTCGGGGCAGCGGGAGTGTTCGTGCCGCGGTCGCGCCGGGCCGAGCGACGATCGCCCGCTGCCGCCGCCGGCGCCGGCGCGAGAGTCGCGGGACTCGCGCGAGTATCGCCAGGCACAGCGCCCGGTGTCGCCCACTGCTGGGCAGAATCGGAACACATCAGCATAGCAATTATTGAACAGTCATGTCGCTTCTACCGATCCTAAGTTGGCGGATAATATATTATTACCTACTGTTATTGTTTATGTAAAATCGGCTTATGGTAATTATATTCCCGCACGTGCCCTGTTAGATTTCGGTTCCCAAATAACGATAATTCGAAGCGAATTTTCTAATTCATTATTGTTGAAGCGACATAACTGTACAATTTCTATTTCTGGTATCGGCGGTAAAAGTAAACTTAATGATCAAATGGTAGTGTTGAATTTTAAACCCAAAGGTCATGTAAATAAAATATTGTCTTGTTCGGCGGTTGTTATGAAAATTCCGACAACTTACGTTGATAAGGTACTTAAAAAATGGGACAAGACCCAATTTTCGGATGGGAATTTTTCACACTTGTCAAAGGTTGACATTGTTTTTGGGTGTGACATTTTAGGAGAGATTATAAAAAACGGTAAACTGACGTTACGGGAAGGGGGCCCGTATGCGTTGGACACTATTTTCGACTGTGCGGTTTTCGGTCCGGTAAATGGTGAGTTTTCGGTTACAAGTGACAATTCGGTTAATGTTCGGTCTAATGCGGTTGTTGGTTCAGTTGATAAATCGATTATGGTTTTAAATGATTACTCGGCGGATACGGTTTCGGTGGACTGTAAGTCCGATACGGTTTCGGTGGACTCTAAGTCTGATACGGTTTTAAATGATTTTCGGACAAATATTTTATTTTCGGGAAATGCACTTGTTGAAGCAGTAGAACGGTTCTGGGCCACGGAAGAGCCACCTATGATAAAAATCAAGGATCCAATGAATGTTGAATGTGAACATTTATTCGTTGAAACGACAACACGCGGTTTAGACGGCAAATACACGGTGCGTCTCCCGCTCGTACCCACACACCCCCAGTTGGGCGATTCTAGGCAAATGGCGTATCGGAGATTTCAAGCCTTAGAGCGTCGGTTTAAATTACAACCTTTATTTCGGGATAAGTACGTAGACTTCATGACCGAGTACATAGAACTAGGCCACATGAAAAGGTCTGAATTTTGCAACTATTCGGATGAACATTATTTTTTAGCGCATCATGGCGTTTTTAAATCTTCGGGCGACACTTCTAAAATTCGGGTCGTATTCGACGGTAGTGGTAAAACTTCCAACGGTGTTTCTCTCAACGATTGTTTGTATGCCGGGGAAAAGTTGCAAAATGATATCACAAAAATAATTTTGAATTTTAGAGGTCCAAAATTTGTTTTTACGACTGATGTTCGAATGATGTTTAGGCAAACTTGGATTCATCATGAGGACCGCAAATATCAGTTAGTACTTTGGAGAGAAAATAATTCAGCACCTATTAGTGTTTATGAACTTACCACGAATACGTACGGCCTCAAGTCCAGTCCCTACGTTGCGATTCGGTGTCTGCAGCAACTGGCGGACGATGAGAGCACAGGTTTCCCGCGAGCGGTAAAAATTTTACGTCATAACAGCTTTGTGGACGATTTAAATGGGGGTGGTGATACGATAGAAGAAGCGTTAAGTATTCGTGATGAACTTATCGCCTTAATGGGCACCGCTGGCTACGAGCTGCGCAAGTGGTCTGCCAATGATCCTCGACTACTACAAGATTTGCCTTCAGATCACTGTGAGATATCTAGTAGCTTTGATAAAGACGATCGGTACGGATGTATCAAGGTTTTAGGAGTACAGTGGGACCCTAAAACTGACTGTTTTACTTATAAGGTTAACATACCTACCGAAACACAAGTTACTCGGCGTACTATCTTGTCCTCTACTGCGAAGTTGTTCGATCCACTCGGATGGATTAGCCCCGTAGTGTTTAGGGCTAAATTATTATTGCAGGAACTACTGAGTAGCGGAGACAGCAGTAATGCGGTCGAATGGGATGCTCCTGCACCTGATGCTCTTGTAAAAAGGTGGCATGAGCTTCTCTCGGATTTACCCAACATAACTCGGCTTTCAATACCTCGGTGCCTTAAGCTACCGGAAAATGATAATAACAGTTACTCCCTCCATGGCTTCTGTGACGGATCTGCAGCGGGGTATGGCGCCGTCGTATACTTGCGCACTGTTAGCGGTAGTAGTCCCGCTTCAATCCGACTTTTGCTCGCCAAGTCCCGCGTATCACCGCTTAAGAAAAAGATGACCATACCTCAGTCAGAGCTTAATGGTGCGGTACTTTTAACTACCTTGCTTAAACATGTTCATGACACTCTTACTAACGAACTATCTCTGGAGATTAGCAATGTTTTCGGCTGGTGTGACAGTACCATAGTTCTTGCTTGGATTCAAACGCAACCGCATAAATTGCAGGTTTATGAAGGGAATCGTGTTTCAAAAATAATAACATCGGATATTTCTATTTCATGGCGTCATGTGCCAACTGAGCAAAATTGCGCGGATGCTGCGTCACGTGGTACGTCAGCTGAAGATCTATTAAACCACCCACTGTGGTGGGACCCACCTTGGCTTTGCAACGATCCTAGCAGTTGGCCGTCTAAAGGGCCAGAATTTCCTGCAATTTTACTTCCCGGTGTAAAGTCTAAATTCGTAACAAACATTGCAGTCTCCGACGATGATAAATTAGATATTTTTGAACGCTACACCTCCTATGAAAAATTGATAAACGTTACCGGCTTTTTATTGCGTTTTATTGAAAACAGTCGTAGTTCCCCTGGTTCCCGGATTACCAGCAAACATCTTTCGGTCAAAGAGCGTAGGAACGCGCTTCAGAAACTAATAACTTTAATTCAGAAAGACTCGTTTGATGACGAAATACAGGCTCTGAAATCCCAAACAAAAGTAAAGTCGCCTTTAAAGAAATTGAACTTGTTTCTGGACAGTGATAGTATTGTCAGGGTCGGGGGTCGGCTCCGCCGTTCTGATTTACCCTATGACGCAAAACACCCAATTTTGCTGCCGGGGAAGGGTGCTTTCGTTCAATGCTTGGTCCAATATTATCACCTTACGTATTGCCACGCTGGGGCCATCACGCTAGCTTCAATATTGTCACGCAGGTATTGGATTTTGTCAGTTAGACGAATGACTCGGAGTATTGCTTTTAAGTGCATTCAGTGCTATCGAGTGCGCCCGCAATTTGCACAGCCTTTAATGGCAGATTTACCGCCAGATCGCGTTAGACCTCTGCGACCTTTTCAAGGTGTAGGAACTGATTTCGCTGGCCCGTTTTATGTAAAAACAAGCTCACTCAGAAACGCTCGTGTTGAAAAATGTTACCTTTGCATTTTCGTTTGCTTGGTGGTTAAATCGGTGCATTTAGAAGTTGTCACGGGACTTTCGGTTGAAGCTTTTGTTGATGCTTTCACAAGATTCGTGTCAAGACGAGGAATACCTTCCCTTGTTAGATCCGATTGCGGAACTAACTACACCGGCACCGACAAATATTTAAAAGATATATATATCTATTTACGTGATCATAATTCGGAGATAAATCGGGAATTAGCAAAATCCAACGTGACGTGGTTATTTAATCCTCCCAGTAGTCCGAACATGGGTGGTCTTTTCGAGGCTGCTGTGAAAACTGCTAAAACACATATGCGTAGAGTTCTCGGCGAACAGAAGTTAACTTTCGAACAATTAACTACCTTTTTTACCCGAGTCGAAGCCGTTATGAATTCTCGACCCTTGACTCCGCTAAGCTCAGACCCTAACGATTTCGAAGTCCTTACCCCTGGACATTTTTTAATCGGCGAGCCTCTAGTGGCTCTACCTGAGTATGATTTTGAGGAAACCAATATCGGCCGACTTAACCGATTTCAATTATTACAACGCTTATCTCAACATTTTTGGAATCGCTGGCGTGATGAATATTTGCACACTCTTCAGTTAAGACACAAGTGGACAGACACGACAGACGCTATTAACCTCGATGATCTAGTACTCATAAAAGAGGATAACTATCCCCCTTTAGAATGGAAACGCGGCCGAATATCTAAATTATTGCCTGGTAGCGATGGGGTAGTACGGGTTGTAGAGGTTCGGACTCAAAGGGGTACGCTTCTGCGGCCTGTCTCTAAACTAGCTAGACTTCCACTTACAGATTAGGTCAACCAAGGCGTGCTTGGTTCGGGGGGAGTGTATGTTCAGGCATTTCATCATTGTCAATTGTTCAACTTAATTGGGATGGTTTAAGTTTGCCGCCGTTTTGTTCGGCTGCGCTCTGGCCGACATCTAGCCGCCGGCCGCGCGACACTAGCGCCGGGTGGCGAGCGAAGAAAGCAGGTCGCTCGGTGATGGACGAGCCCAGCGGGCACGTTTTTGTTCGGCTCTCAAAATAGTTACTTAATAACGTGAAAAGAACCTTTTGTGCTGTGTCATCTTGTGTGTGTTGAACCTCAGAGTAGCCTAGAGTTACTGGACACTGGATTTTTGTGACTGCGACTGACATTGAAGACAGGAGCAAGCGGCGGAGCACCCGGGCTTCGATCAATTTCACGGCACACGGCAAGTACCTCCTCATTTGTGTTGTATCGGTTGGTGGTGTGATTTGCCTTGAACGGGGACGGGGACTCATCTCGGTTGAGCTATCGAAGTAGTAACAGAACACTGTTCTAGCTAGGGCTTCCGGCAATTGGGTGAGAGGAAATTCACTTAAAGGTTATCTGATGAGGGGAATTGAGCTTTAAGATGGTAGGGATAAGGTTGAGGTTTGTTTCTGGCATGGAACGTGCGGGCACTTAGTGAATTGTCGTAAGTGTAGTGGAGTGATATCTTAAGCTTTGTGCACACGAGCGTGGTGAAAAAATAAAAGTTGTGAGGTTTTTTTGAGAAGCGTATAGAAATTTTGTTGAGGGTTCCGTTGTTGACAAGGAACCCTTATATGTCCGTCGCGTCCGTCTGTCCGCGACTTAGCTTAGAGACTGGGGTTGTTCTATTTTTTACAATGTATTTATTGTAAATCGAAAACCGTTTCGAGATTAATGCTTTTTGAATTACCTCCGGTATTTTTCTTAATTTTAATATGATGTAGGTAATTAATTTAATAAGCAATGACCTTCATTTGCCCTTCACGCCATTACAACCACGCTAGTACAAAAATTCATCACTATTTACCCGCGTTTTATACTGACTAATTGGATTTGGACTGCTAACTTCAATTCAATTTTTAAAAATATGGCTCCATCGATACAATCGATGATTTCGCCAATGTCGAGTATAAAGACACTATCAGTGTAGAAGACGTTGTTCGGTAGGTAATGTTAACAATGTGGTTAGTTAGGTTAGACTTAACAGCCTAACCTAAAAACCCAACCCCTCCCCCCCTTCGTCGGATATTAGCCAACGGCTAACTATTTTAATAAATAAAATAGTTAACCGTTGTTGCCCAGGGTGCACCGGCCCAAACGCTACTCTTCCCGCTCAAGCCTCTAAAGAGGGAACCGTAACGCTCGAGCACACGAGGAGGTTATCCGACACGCACCCCGACTGCTAACTTGACAGTTGTTATTGACGTTTGACAGTTCAGTGACAGTGACAATGACAGTTTAACGATTCACGACAGATTAAAAATGAACTAACGCAGGGTCTCAACCCTAACTGACAAATTACTTGAATAAGCAGCTATGTGGAAGAGCTAGAGATGACTATGACGTCATCAGCCAAAATAATTTCAATAAATAATTTAATAACCTAACCAACTTAGAAAAGTTGAAAAACCCCCGACATTGTTACCTATTTCAAAGTTCAATATTTCAAAAACGGGTGAACCGGTTTTAATGAAACTTAGCTAAGAACCATCTAGATTAAACTAGCTTTCGAACAAAAAAAAACCGCATCGAAATCGGTCCATCCGCTTGCGAGCTACGATGCCACAGACAGATACACAGACACACAGGTCAAACTTATAACACCCCTCTTTTTGCGTCGGGGGTTAAAAAAAGGCTGGTGATGATGATGATGATGATGTCATGGCGACTGCGCAACGACTTCTAGATCATACATTCATAAATAACCAGCGTATGACAGACAGACTTGAATAAATGATGGACGACCATCTTGACCTCAAGTGATAGTATTGTTTACAAGGTGATACGCCTGACGTTGACATGTTTAAAATTTACGACTGATTTATACAGAGGCCCGAGCACCAATATTCGAATCCTGCGTAACGTAACGTTATCGTATTGATATCGAGAAGCTTCATACTAAATTTTAGTTCCAAAAACGCTCACGGGTGGGCGATGGTCCAAACGGCATACAAATTTCTCGATAACGGTACTACTCGGTTATACGCACGTCACGCAGGATTCGAATATTCGTGCTCGGGCCTTAGTTCGCTTCAAACTTAAATGTGCTTCTGTTCAGGCCGCACGAGGGGGTAACGCGGTCTTTCTCTCACATTGCCCTCAGTCTCCATGCGTCTCCCTTCTTCTACAAGTGACGTTATTGTAATGACGGCTGCACACACTCGCCGAGACCGGCCGAGGCCCGCATGTCGTCCCTTTCGGGCCTTATCAGCAAGAAAAGGACGGCATGCGTGGCGAAGCGTCTCCGTTTCAGCTTGGACAAAAATGCTTCTGTCCGTCTGTCTGTCTGTCCGGCTGTTCTCATCTACAGGTCGCATTTCTCAACCGATTCTCGTGAAATTTTGTGATCATGTCCGTTAAATATTTTTTTTTTTTTTGGTTGATTCATCACCAGCCTTTTTTACGTCCCACTGCTTGGCACAGGCCTCTCAGAATGAGAGGGCCTGGGCTACAGTTCCCACGCGGGCCCAGTCCGGATTGGGAACTTCACACACATCATTAAATTTCTTCGCAGGAGTGTGCAGGTTTCCTCACCATGTTTTCCTTCACCGAAAAGCTCATGTTAAATTACAAATGTAATTCCGCACATAAATTCCAAAAAACTCAGAGGTCCGAGCCGGGGTTTGAACCCACAACCCTCAGCTTGAGGGCCATAGGTCAAACCACTATCGGCGTTTTTTCCAGGCTTTTTTTGGTTGTGTCAGTTAGTGGAAAATTTTCAAACAGGAAAATTCCAAAAATGCTTAAAAATCTCGCTGGGTCTACAGCTCACAGATCCACTAATAATCTATTAATTTTATCCCTCTGTTTGTTTCAGATCAAACACAAAATGGCCGCCATCCACGCCCCGTGACCTCGTGATAGAAACCCCAACCGTTCCTCTAGCATACGTCAATTATAATATACCAAAGCCTAGGATTCTATTTTAACCAAAGCTAGCTTAAGATAACATTGGCGGAGCTTCCAATGTAAAATGTCTAATCACATGCCAATTTACAGTCAAGTCGTACCCAAGTCTCAGTACCGGAAGAAGCCCAACACCAGGGAAAGGCCTCAGAATTTAGCCAGAACCGACTTTGACCCTTTAAATTATAACCACGGAGGGAATTTCCAGCTGTTAACGGCTCCCCTAGAAGTCAAGATGGAGAGGGGGGAGAGAGATAAAAAAGAGAGAAAGAGCGAGACACGGAGACGGACGCAGCGGGTGGAGGGGAGCGACGAGAAGGTCGAAGCTTATTTGAGGCAGAATCAAGTCAGTATGAGGCAGCAACAGCACAGGCATTCGGCTGTGAGGCAGGCGGAACACAGAGTCAATTTGAGGTAAGGTTTTATTACAAGCTTTTATTTAACTTCTGAGATATTCAGACATTTCCGGGTGAGATAAGCCGTTCTAGTCATCATGTCGCCAAAATACGTTGTAGGTAAGTGGAGTGTACCTAGCTGCTCACTTTTGCATACTTAGGTACTTACTTAATGAATCAGAAATGATGATATCCGCAGTAGGACTAAGGTTACCGACATAGCCCCAAGAATTGCGAAACTTAATGGCAGTGGGCGGGGCACGTTGCGCGCGGAACTGATGGCCGATGCGGTCAGAAGGTTCTCGAGTGGCGTCCGCGGACCGGGAGACGAGCTGTCTATAGGCCTCCAACAAGATGGAGCGGCGACCTGGTAAAGATCGCGGGACCGCGGTGGGACCGGTCTGAGTGGAGAGCCTTGGGGGGAGGCCTATGTCCAGCAGTGGACGTCTTTCGGCTGACATGATGATGATGTGATGCTTCACACTTATTTACGAGAAGGGTGGTCAAATCGCAAAGACGGCAACATGAGAGTAAGTTAGAATTACCTGTGTCAAAATTAGCAATGTATAAAAACGGACCTTATTATCGAAGTGTACAAATAGCGAACCAAATACCAGAGCATATAAAGGAAGAGGCGAAAGATGACATATTTAAAAGGAAGCTAATACAATTATTAATTGAAAACGTTATTACACAATAGATGAATTCTTAAACGACATGTCACTATGAAATTGAAAATGTATTTATTTTGTATTTTACTTTCGGACATTGTATTCAATATCATTTAATGGCTGCATTATTTCTTTTTTTTTTCACAAATTTCAAATTTGATGCGTCAATATACAGAAAAACCAGAAAAATTTGTTCTCGAATTGGGGTTCGAACCCAAACCTTTACCATACCGTGGTAACGCGCTAATCCAATTACGCTATCCGAGCAATTGGAAGTTAGCACGAAAAACTCCTATATATGAAAAATCCCTAAACTTCCTTATCGAGTCTTTCAGGATATATGGTCTTGAATATAAAAGTGGACTGTAGATTTTAGCTGATTTAATTAGGAATAAATTGTAAGAACGTTACAGTCATGAATCTCGGTGAATCGAACCCCAATTCGAGAACAAATTTTTCTGGTTTTTCCGTATATTTACGCATCAAATTTGAAATTTGTGAAAAATATTTTCAAACGGGATGACCGTAAAAATAAAATAATACAAAAAGTTAGTTTTGCATTATTCCTTATTGTATCTCTTACATTATAAGTAGTTATTTTAGTTACACATTAAAAATTGCTGTGCCCTACCAGGGTTCATGTCTGAAATCAGTATTTATTTATAAGACCTAAATGTACGACATGATTATAATGCAATAAATAAATAAATGATTTAACTTGCTATTGTATGTATGTAACTGTTTGTTCGGGTGGAATCTTGTAAGTTAAATTTGACCTACTTCCCGATTAGACATAGTAACATAAGACATAATGAAAACGGTGTGATAGCTCCCAAAATAATCGACCGATTCGGACGCGGCTTTTTTTAATCGAAAGCTACTTTCACCGAGATAATCCTTAGTCAAGTTTCGTCAAAATCGGTTCCGCCGTTTTTGAGATATTGAATTTTAAAATGAGAATGTCTGGGGTTTCTTAACTTTTCTAAGATGGTAAGGTTATCATGACATGTGTTTGGTTCGCACACAGCATAAGCAAAACCCACACAACTTGGACAAGTTGAAAAAATTCAATAACTCATAAACGGCTGAACCGATTTTAATGAAACTTAGCTAAGACTCATCTCGATTTAACTAGCTTTCGATTAAAAAAAGCCACATCCAAATCGGTCCATCCGTTTGGGAGCTATGCATGCACATGCACTCATGGGTTGGGGGTTTAAAAGTGCTACCATTTCCTTAATTTCAGATCTCTCCCTCTAAATGAGAACGTGCCGCCTCGCGGCCACGATCGGACGCCGACCGAGCGACATCGGGGCGTGCACGAGCGCGAGCGGGACGGCAGAGAGCACCGCCGCGAGCGGGAAAAGGACAGGGATAGAGACCGGCCGGAAAACGCCGAGCTTGACGGTGAGTGTGTCAACAGTGGATAGGCCACGGACCAACCCCCTCTGGACACCAAATGTCAGGGCGAACGTTTCCGCAACGCATATGCTCATTTGCACCTTTAAATCTTATTAGCCTCCAATCGCGGCTCACTTTCGACCAGACGACAAGCGAGATGACAAGCTATGAACCAATCACGACGCACTCCCCCGGCCCGCTCACCGCGGCTTTTTTCGTAATGACTTTCCAAGTAAATTATAGAAGATGCGGTGTCCAGAGGGTGGTTGGTCCGTGGGATAGGCTGTAATAGATTCTTTAAAACAGCGCCATCTATTGGATACGAAGTTTAACTAGCTCGTTGAATAGTACTATATTACTACTACTAGTACAGTCAAGGAATTAAATTTCCTACCCACTTAAGGTTAAATATCGTATAGCAAACTGTCACCATAAGAGCTAGATAGAACACGACGTCGCTTTGACATGTCGCGTTTACGTTGACATTTTCGACCTTAATGCATTGCGAATGTCTAACAACCTTTCAACGGAATGGGCAGGGAATTAAATTCCTTGACTGTACTACTACTTATAATTGACCAAGCGAACGAAGTGAGTGAAGTGCCTCCGTTCCAGCTTGGACAAAAATGCTTTCGTCTGTCTGTCCGGCTGTTCTCCTCTACAGGTCGCATTTCTCAACCGATTCTCGTGAAATTTTGTTAGCAGATTTGCTGTAGATTCGAGATTCGATTTACATAATAAAAGCAATTTACAATGACATTAAATCTAAGCTAAAACTAAATAAACTAAAATTTAAAACTAAATTAAATCTAAACAAGGCCCCCGTGTCATGGTGCCCAAAAGGCTGGCAGCGTTGCCTCGCTGAATAGCGATGCTGATTCTTTGAGAGAGAAAACTGCCAGCCCTTTGGTCACAAGTTGATTCGATTTAGTTTTTTTTTGTAGATTAGTTTTTTAGAATTAAAAAAAAAACGAAAATGATCAAAAATGAGCCGATCCTCGTGAAATTTTGTGATCTAGTTCTATAATCATGTAGGTTTTTTTTTCGATTCGTTTTTTTAATAATAAAAAAAAAACGAAAAAGGTTCATAAATTAGGTCGCGAGGTCTACAGCTCACAGAGCCACTGGTTAAGTACTTGTTCTCTCCCTATTTGGGACAATTTTTTTTTAAATCTAGAAATTACTTTGCGCTATGTATGGATTTCTATTTTATTCCGATCTCAAAAAAAAACAATAAAATACATGATAATAAAACGACTGGTATACAGGCCGGGTCCAATGTAATTAAATAAATAATAAATAAATATCATGGGACAATTAACCACGAATCATTTGAAACTGTTCTCAGGGGAGCTAGCACGCGCGCCATTTTGTCGCTTGTCGCTCAGTGCGTCCTTCACTGATTCCATCATTATGAAAGGGACGCACTGCGCGACAAGCGACAAAATGGCGCGCTGTGCTACATGTGCAGTATGTCTCTTCCTCGCTCCAGGCACCCCCCTCACCCCGCCCGCCTCTCGTCCCGTTCGCAAGTCTTCGTCCGCGCACCGCGTGACAGAGACCATTTCCACCGACAAGCGAAGGTTCTTCTGCCGAGAGTGGGCGTTCCAGAAGATAGCCCACTGTTTGGAGCAACGGCCTGTCAGCAAGACTTGTGGCGCCCTCATACTGGGTAAGGGTACATAGTCATGGTCATATCTTTTTAACCCCTCGACAAAAAAGAGGGGTGTTGTAAGTTTGACCTGTGTATCTGTCTGTGGTGTCATAGCTCCCACACGGATGGACCGATTTCAGTGCGGTTTTTTTTTAATCGAAAGCTAGTTTAATCGAGATGGTTCTTAGCTAAGTTTCATTTAAATCGGTTCACCCGTTTTTGAAATATTGAACTTTGAAATGACAATGTCGGGGGTTTTTCAAATTTTCTAAGTTGGTTATTATTACATTGACACAAGAATTGTGCACTAGAACAGGTCTTATATTAATACATGTTTGATTCTATAATATACGTCTAAAATGGAAGACATTGACGAGCAAGTTATATAAAGTTACAATATTATATTACCTTACTTTCTCGCGTACAACAAGTTCTCAAAGACAAAACAATTTTTTTATACGACAAGGACGCCAAACGAGCAAGTGTGGTAACTGATGGTAAGTGATCACCACTGCCCTTAGATACCCGCAGCCGCGGGGGGTTTGTAGACGCGTTGCCAACATAGAGAGCTAACATGAAATGCCTCTTGTGCCCGTTATTACGCCGGCTGTCTTACTTTCCACACCGGAACACAACACTGCAAGCACTGCTGCTTAGCGGCAGGATTAGCGAGCAAGATGGTGGAGCGAGGTATCCATTCATTTGGCCAAAAAATGTTTGTCTAATTGATTCGTTTCCCAAATGTTTCATTTTCCAAAAAGCTTTTTTTTTTCAGAAACTAAGTATTTCAGGATTAATTTCAGCGCCATCTCGTAGAACGTTAAAATTCTGAAATATTTACAGTTTTGGCAAAGAAAAGCATTTTGGGAAATGAAACAGTTTGTCAAAAGTTTTTTGGCAAACATTAGAGTCAACCCACAAAAACTCTGCTAAGAATTGACAACAGTAGAGATCTAAAGTTTGTTTATGGCGAACAAATACAAAAATCTTTATTTGTTCAACATAGGTTAGTACAAAGATCTTAAATGCTGAAGTGTCGCTATGTTGCGCCGCAAGGCATACAAATAGTCGTGATGCATGCGCACACACATGTTCACGATAATAGATGCTTAATTACAGTCGGTTAGAAATTCATTTATCGAATAATAAGCTTTTGACACTAGAAAGTTACATAAAGTTTTTTTGAATTTAGTCATATTATCTATATTTATTATATTTTCCGGTATCTTGTTATAAATTTTAGGGGCCGTTCCCAATACACTTTTCCTAAATAGTGCAGTTCTACCGGGAATCGCCCTTATTTTATTCCTAAGGCGATACTGGTTTATAGTCAAACAAGATGTCTACAGCCCACAGAGCCTCTGTTATTAAATTGTACAACGGTCTGGGAACTGTTTGCGTAGATCATACGATATTATAGTGTAATTAGCTAAAGCAGGCTTATTATTTCGGAGACATATTTTTAAGAAGAAAATTTTTTTTACAAGTCCTTCATGACTGGTTTTAGGCGACGCAGGCAGCGGGAAAACCGCGCTGTGCCAAGAACTGAGCGAGCCGGGACAAGGTCCCCAGGCCAGGCAACAGAGGGCGCTGAACCGGAGACTGCTCGCTCGCCACTTCTTGCAAGTAAGCCGTAGTACATTACAAGAGAGACCGGTATAGTTCCCCAGGCTAGGCAACAGAGGGCGCTGAACCGGAGACTGCTCGCTCGCCACTTCTTGCAAGTAAGCCGTAGTACATTACAAGAGAGACCGGTATAGTTCCCCAGGCTAGGCAACAGAGGGCGCTGAACCGGAGACTGCTCGCTCGCCACTTCTTGCAAGTAAGCCGTAGTACATTACAAGAGAGACCGGTATAGTTCCCCAGGCTAGGCAACAGAGGGCGCTGAACCGGAGACTGCTCGCTCGCCACTTCTTGCAAGTAAGCCGTAGTACATTACAAGAGAGACCGGTATAGTTCCCCAGGCTAGGCAACAGAGGCCGTTGAACCGGAGACTGCTCGCTCGCCACTTCTTGCAAGTAAGCCGTAATACATTACAAGAGAGACCGGTATAGTTCCCCAGGCTAGGCAACAGAGGCCGCTGAACCGGAGACTGCTCGCTCGCCACTTCTTGCAAGTAAGCCGTAGTACATTACAAGAGAGACCGGTATAGTTCCCCAGGCTAGGCAACAGAGGCCGCTGAACCGGAGACTGCTCGCTCGCCACTTCTTGCAAGTAAGCCGTAGTACATTACAAGAGAGACCGGTATAGTTCCCCAGGCTAGGCAACAGAGGGCGCTGAACCGGAGACTGCTCGCTCGCCACTTCTTGCAAGTAAGCCGTAGTACATTACAAGAGAGACCGGTATAGTTCCCCAGGCTAGGCAACAGAGGGCGCTGAACCGGAGACTGCTCGCTCGCCATTTTCTACAGGTAAATATCGATCGAATAGCCTAGTGGTTAGAGACCCTGACTATGAAGCTTGAGGTCCCGGGTTCAAATCCCGGTCAGGGCAGATGTTTGTATGATGAATACGAATGTTTGTTCTCGGGTCTTGGATGTTTAACATGTATATAAGTATGTATTTGTCTATATATATGTTTATCCGTTGTCTAGTACCCATAGTACAGGCTTTGCCTAGTTTGGGACTAGGTCAATTGGTGTCATAATTGTCCCATGATATTATTATTATTATAAATACTTTGGTGACAACCAAGGGCTGAATTGATGGGTCAAAGACACTGAGGACAATCTTGGAGTCGAGTTCGTAATTCACAGGAACGGCCCGTGAAACATACACACTTGGCTCAAACAGAAATGAGCACTTAAAAGCTTGTGAAGGGGAGGCAAATGATAACCAGGTCTGACGATTAAAGACTGTTTATTATAAGAACGCTTAAAGCTATTTATAGTACATGATGGGAGAGAATGTGTGTGTGGCGTGACACACACTACACCTCCCCCCTTGAAAAAAGAAAAAAAAAATTACACAAAATCAATTTTTTTTTCTTACTCTAAATTACTGAAATTACCTTGAACAAAACTAACTTTTTTTTTTTTTAATTCATCGATTACCGTATTAAATGTCATCCAAAAAGTAACAAAATAATTATCATCATTCTAAAACTAATATCTTACTTCTAAATTGGCACGCTTTGCTGACGAGATAATAATAATTATATTATTCTGCCATGGTCATAGCAAAAACCCAGATTATCCAAATAGTAAAAGAATATATAAAAAATAATAATTTCATCTTGCTCGCTCTAAATTTACTTTTAACATTTGTCTATATCTCTCAATTCTCTATCCATACAATATTACGTTGCAATTATATACTGTTCAAATCTGTTCTTGTAATTAAATTCTTATGTCGTCATTTTTGTACTTTACTTCCTTTTCACCCGTTTCATAACTTTCCATTCTATTCTTTCATTATTACTCATTTCGTAATATTTTATCTTCTTATTAATTAGTGAGCTACCTTGGCATCACTTTGTCAAGATCCACAGCACTTTTCATTATATACGTGTCTGGCCAGACTTTAACATATATTTTTTTTATTTGTTCAGGATACAAGGATTATTTGTTTACTTTCGTGCGCGCACATTCATAATACTCATTTATAACATCATTTATTCAGGCAGTTCATTTAACACTTCTTTACTTCAATAATCATACCATGTGTCCAAGAATCGTCACGTGTGGTAGCTCGACCGAAACATGATCCAATGCCAAGGATTTCGTGCCTGCCTTGTATCCTGGTGGACCTCGTAATATACCTACTTTCTATCCTATACCATTTCAAAAACAAAACACATTCAAATTTCTAACAAAAATACTCATTCGTTCCTTCCACTATTCCTTTCCTTCTATAATAAGTACCAAATCTACGTATTTAACCCCAATTCTTTATTCACTTCTCAATGACACTAACCATTAAAACCATCAATTAAAATCTATAGCAATATACTGAAAAAATCGTAACAAAAATATCAAAATAAAAACAATTTTATAACTTCATAATTTTTGGCTCTAATCTCTTCTAACACCTGGATATCTATCTATTGTCGCTGCATTAATAATTTGAAATGAAAGCTAGATGATCAGCCTAGCAACAATATCAAATTATTTTCAATCATCATTTTTATCCGTCTGCAGCAGAATAAAAAAGACGATCTTGAGCTATTTAATCAATCAAAAATCAAAATCTTCATTCAATAAAAAAAACAATCTAAAAACTCTGTGTAAAACATCCAGTAAAACTCTGTAAAATAAATATACCGAAACAATAAATCTGCAATATTCAAAACCCTTTTATAACGTGATAATTTAAAATGTTCTTCCAAGAGCGTACAGTACATCATTTACCTTAAGAAATTTGATCTGTAATAACACACTTCGCATTCCGATCCATATTTGCTGACCTGTATTAGAATCATCCAACTTAGCGGTGTGAATCTTAACAACGTTTTGCTATCTATTTTTATACTGGACATATAACTTTTGTAAAGTTTTAGTTTCAAATTTAAAAAACGTTCACGAAATTTAGTAACTTGCTTTTTTTTAAACTGAGATCTCGTCAACAAGGGGCGCCAGCTTATTATTAAAATATCCACAATATTCATTTGCAGCAATACACAATGCAATTTAATATATTAAAAAAAAAAAAAAAAAAACTAACTCTACATGAACCCATTCAAAATTTGGATATAATAAAAAACAATTAGACATACCTGATACGCAATCTATTTGGAAGAATAATAATACGAAATTTACCGAACTGTTGTATGACGCTTTGTAAAATGTCTTGTTAATTGATTTAACTTCTCTTCCTCCGTGCTGGCTCCTCGTCTAGGACACCAACTACTCCCTGCTGCATACCGTTCTCTTCTCACAACCTTGACCTTCCGACTCCAACAATTCCCAGCAGCTTTCTTCCATATTAATATAAAATTTATTTGATTTCTTATTTCTTCCATTTCTGTCTTCATAATAATATGTTCATTTCTATTCCTTTTCATACTCTTCATTCTTGACGTAATTTATTTTTCACTCTTACTCTCATTTTCCCGTAGCATTTTTTTTCCTTCTCTTCAATTTCTTCATTCTTCATTTTGATTATTATTATTCATATTTTATTCTTCTCTAGGATTTCTTGTTTCCATTGATTTTCTTCTTTATTTCCTTTCTTCATTTGTTTTATGGCGTTCTTCAATTATATCTGTTTCAAACTGTCTTCTTCTTGCAGCAATTACTCTTCTTAATCTTCTTAAAGTTAATTATCTTAATTTCTTATTATTTTTACTGTAAAATTCTTACTTTTCTTACTTATTCTGATTCTTCTATCTTCTTTATTCCAATGTTTATAATTTTCTCTAATTTATTGCATTCTCCATTTTTTTTTCTTCGCTCTTCCGTCTTCTTTTACTTTAAATTTTCTCTAATTTATGTTCTTCGTATACCTATTTTATGTTACGTTACCTAATTAAGTTTATACTTTAATTTTATTTATTGTTAAAATGTCTGTATTTTTTTCCCGCACACTGTCCATAAAATAACTTTAAAAAACAATGTCCACAATTCCACTTAGTTTTTTTTCTTCACTGATTTAAAGTATCTTTATAAGAAATTTAATTTCAACTATAACTGGTGGCGCAGCGCGCCGCCAGCACCGCACGAGGCAGCAGCGCTGGCAGGGTCGCCATGTGAAGGGGAGGCAAATGATAACCAGGTCTGACGATTAAAGACTGTTTATTATAAGAACGCTTAAAGCTATTTATAGTACATGATGGGAGAGAATGTGTGTGTGGCGTGACACACACTACAAGCTAAATATTTCGCAAAGAAATCCTTTAATCGAAAAACGATCTTCGAACACCTACAATATTTTTAAGAGACTTATCCAACGATACCCCACACTGGGGTAGACGAGAAAAAAAAATCATGCTCACTTTACATTTAGGGGAGATACCCCAAAAACATTTTTTCAAAATTTTATTCCAGCACTTTTTCGGCCTAGTTAATATGCATGTCCATGCAAAATTACAGCTTTCTAGTACCAATTGTCTCTGAGCTATGCCGTGTACAGACGGACGGACAGACGGACGTGACGAAACTATAAGGGTTCAGTTTTGCCATTTTGGCTACGGAACCCTAAAAACAAACTGGAAATGTTCAAAAGTTTGCTCATATGGCCACTAGTAACGTTGGAATTACCTCTGCAGTTTGCTCATATGGCCACTGGTAACGTTGGAATTACCTCTGCAGTTTGCTCATATGGCCACTGGTAACGTTGGAATTACCTCTGCAGTTTGCTCATTTGGCCACTGGTAACGTTGGAATTACCTCTGCAGTTTGCTCATATGGCCACTAGTAACGTTGGAATTACCTCTGCAGTTTGCTCATATGGCCACTGGTAACGTTGGAATTACCTCTGCAGTTTGCTCATATGGCCACTGGTAACGTTGGAATTACCTCTGCAGTTTGCTCATTTGGCCACTGGTAACGTTGGAATTACCTCTGCAGTTTGCTCATATGGCCACTAGTAACGTTGGAATTACCTCTGCAGTTTGCTCATATGGCCACTGGTAACGTTGGAATTACCTCTGCAGTTTGCTCATATGGCCACTGGTAACGTTGGAATTACCTCTGCAGTTTGCTCATATGGCCACTAGTAACGTTGGAATTACCTCTGCAGTTTGCTCATTTGGCCACTGGTAACGTTGGAATTACCTCTGCAATTTGCTCATATGGCCACTGGTAACGTTGGAATTACCTCTGCAGTTTGCTCATATGGCCACTGGTAACGTTGGAATTATCTCTGCAGTTTGCTCATATGGCCACTGGTAACGTTGGAATTACCTCTGCAGTTTGCTCATATGGCCACTGGTAACGTTGGAATTACCTCTGCAGTTTGCTCATATGGCCACTGGTAACGTTGGAATTATCTCTGCAGTTTGCTCATATGGCCACTGGTAACGTTGGAATTACCTCTGCAGTTTGCTCATATGGCCACTGGTAACGTTGGAATTACCTCTGCAGTTTGCTCATTTGGCCACTGGTAACGTTGGAATTACCTCTGCAGTTTGCTCATATGGCCACTGGTAACGTTGGAATTACCTCTGCAGTTTGCTCATTTGGCCACTGGTAACGTTGGAATTACCTCTGCAGTTTGCTCATTTGGCCACTGGTAACGTTGGAATTACCTCTGCAGTTTGCTCATATGGCCACTAGTAACGTTGGAATTACCTCTGCAGTTTGCTCATATGGCCACTGGTAACGTTGGAATTACCTCTGCAGTTTCGCCTGGGCTTTTAAATAACCTGCCTTACTTGGTTGTACTTGCTAGCAATTAGCATACTCTGCTAGCTAATATTGATAGGTTATTAATGTTAATTTATAGTAAACTTATTATGTATAATGTTTAAAGCTAGTTTCCTTTATTAGATATGTAAACTCGAATGTCTGTATTATTCATGTCCATTCACGTATACCGAATCGTGTGCCGTAATAGGCGCCTTCGTTTTTAACTGTAAGCCTGTTACTGTTTTGATTAAATAAATAAATAAAATAAACTATCTTTTCAATTTCTTCAGGGACACAGCGAGAGCAGCCTACGGCCGGGCGAGTTCATTCGCTCCCTAGCTATGCAGATACTGAGTCACTCGTCGCGGCGCGCGCGCGCGGACACCAGCGAGCGGGACGTGTCGCCGAGGGATTGCGATGGGTGAGTCCACGGGGTCCCATTAGGGCTTGCAAATATTCGAGAATTTTCAGTATTCGAATATTCGACTTTTTTAAATTTTTTCTTTTTTAGATTTTTCAGTATTCGAATATTATTAGAATAATTTAAAAAATAGTGAAATAAACGGATCACTCACGTATGTCAGTCGAGTATAGCTGTTTTGGAAACAGTTTACGTCTCGCCACCGGCGTGGCGTGTGCTTCCATAGGAAGGACTACGGATTAGTCCGAAACATGTAGGGCTATGGCTATACTAGACTGACATACGTGAATGATCCGTTAATTTCACTATGATTGAGTCTCGCGGTAGTTTCATGTTAATTTAAAAAAAAAAAAACTGTTGCCATAATCATGTCTTATTGCCTACGTCTTATTTAGAGTATAATTTCTCTGAATAAAAACCAAATATAAAAATTAAAGAACAGTTTGTTTCATTGGATTTAAGACACTATCGAAGTCTTAAAAAAATGGAAAACGGTGAATGGAAAATACTTAACAACAAAATCAGTCTTTTAAATCGAGGTCTGAGGAACTATCTCAAATAATATTCGGTTGAAGTCAAGACCTTAGGTCCGAGGGTTTTTTTTGGGAATTTTATTAATAAATGCTTATAAAAGACTAATTAATATCACTGGAGACCGTCCCATGCTTTGGTGGTAGGAAGTTGGAAGGCTGTTAAATACTGCGTCAAAATTACGCTGTATACAGGGTGGAAAGTTGAGATGCTCTGAGGAGACCTTTGCTAACTTTTTAAGTGATGACAATCGACATTCACAGATTTTTGATAAAATGTACAGTCAGCGAGAAAATCAACACTGGACTTAGAGACTTGAAATTTTGCAAATATGTACCTTGAGTATCTTAAGAGGTGAACTAAGAAGGGATTTTTCTAAATTCTCACGGGATAGGGAGCCAGCCCATTCTGAAACATTGCACGGGGGCAAAGCCGCGGGGCATAAGCTAGTTTCGTTATAGTTCTTCTCAAAAGACAACAGATGGCAGGTGGCACTACCCTATTAAGATGTTTAAAACGGATCACTCGCCTATGTCAGTCGAATACAGCCTGACATGTTTCGGACTAATCCGTAGTCCTTTCTCTGGGAGCGCACGCTACGCCGGTGGCGAGAGGAAGGACTACGGATTAGTCCGAAACATGTTGGGCTATACTCGACTGACATATGAGTGACCTGTTTATTTCACTATGATTGAATCTCACGGTAGTTTCATGTTAAAAATATTACAGGAAGTGAAAATTCATGTACGGTATGATTTCATGTCGTTTTCTTTTGCCTTTTTCCAGACGTAACTCAGACGAGGAGCGACTGATAAGCCGTTTCCAAGACTTGGGGGACGACGGCGAAGAGAGCTCCAAGCCGCTGCTCGCCGACAGCGAGGACCAACGCACTGACGAAGAGGAGAACAGCTGCGGCCGTCGCACTCGCACCATAGACCGGATACACGAGCGCGAGGCGTACCTGGACTCTATGGTGGGCGACGCTCAGCTCACGAGGGTCGAGGATGTGAGTACCGCGCAGACTCATCCACCCACTGTGGGTCACTCGCTCACTGACTCGCTGTGGGTCAGACACTCGTTGACTCGCTAAGGGTCACCCACTCACTACATCACTATAGCTCACTAACTCACTACTCACTGTGAGTCACTCGCTCACTGACTCGCTGTGGGTCAGACACTCGTTGACTCGCTAAGGGTCACCCACTCACTACATCACTATAGCTCACTAACTAACTACTCACTGTGAGTCACTCGCTCACTGAATCGCTGTGGGTCAGACACTCGTTGACTCGCTAAGGGTCACCCACTCACTACATCACTATAGCTCACTAACTCACTACTCACTGTGAGTCACTCGCTCACTGACTCGCTGTGGGTCAGACACTCGTTGACTCGCTAAGGGTCACCCACTCACTACATCACTATAGCTCACTAACTCACTACTCACTGTGAGTCACTCGCTCACTGACTCGCTGTGGGTCAGACACTCGTTGACTCGCTAAGGGTCACCCACTCACTACATCACTATAGCTCACTAACTCACTACTCACTGTGAGTCACTCGCTCACTGACTCGCTGTGGGTCAGACACTCGTTGACTCGCTAAGGGTCACCCACTCACTACATCACTATAGCTCACTAACTAACTACTCACTGTGAGTCACTCGCTCACTGAATCGCTGTGGGTCAGACACTCGTTGACTCGCTAAGGGTCACCCACTCACTACATCACTATAGCTCACTAACTCACTACTCACTGTGAGTCACTCGCTCACTGACTCGCTGTGGGTCAGACACTCGTTGACTCGCTAAGGGTCACCCACTCACTACATCACTATAGCTCACTAACTCACTACTCACTGTGAGTCACTCGCTCACTGACTCGCTGTGGGTCAGACACTCGTTGACTCGCTAAGGGTCACCCACTCACTACATCACTATAGCTCACTAACTCACTACTCACTGTGAGTCACTCGCTCACTGACTCGCTGTGGGTCAGACACTCGTTGACTCGCTAAGGGTCACCCACTCACTACATCACTATAGCTCACTAACTCACTACTCACTGTGAGTCACTCGCTCACTGGCTCGCTGTGGGTCAGACACTCGTTGACTCGCTAAGGGTCACCCACTCACTACATCGCTATAGCTCACTAACCCATTACTCACTGTGAGTCACTCGCTCAATGGCTCGCTGTGGGTCAGACACTCGTTGACTAACTAAGGGTCACCCACTCACTAGATCGCTGAGGCTCACTAAGTCACTACTCACTGTGGGTCAGACACTGACTCGCCAAGGGTTACCCACTCACTACATCACTATGGCTCGCTTCTATCTTCCGAACCTGTAAATATTTCAGAATCTTCATAAAACCAACCTAACCTAACCTATAGGGTTCTACGAGATGGCGCTGAAATTAATCCTGAAATATTTACAGTTACTGAAAAAAAAAGCATTTTGGTAAACGGAAAAAGTTTTTTGGCCAAATGAATAAATACCTACATACTTACATACATACACAATCATCATCATCATCATCAGCCTATTTACGTCCCACTGCTGGGCACAGGCCTCCTCTCAGAATGAGAGGGCTTGGGCTATAGTTTCCACGCGGGCCCAGTGCGGATTGGGAACTACACACACACCATTGAATTGCTTACATACAGCTGTATACATACACAAATTGCAAGTTTTTTTTTTATATATATAAGAGGGGGCAAACGAGCAGGCGGGTCACCTGATGTAAAGCAGTCACCGCCGCCCATGGACACCTGCAAGTTAAATAAAAGCTTGTAAAATGGTGACTGCTATTGAAAATCCTCATTCTCTGTTGCAGCTTCCCGAAATCCTCCCCCGCACAAGCGTGAAACCGACGAACCCATTCGAAACGGACGAAAAAGAAAACCCAGACTTCCGCCTCTACGAGAACCACGAGAATCTCTTCCTGAGAAACATTTCCCAACGCCAATCCAAGGAGATACGAAACTCTAGGCTGCTACGACAAAGCTCCGAACCCCTCTCCGAGAAGAAACCCAGCGTGTTACAGAAGAGTCTTTCCACTGAACAGAAGTCGGAAAGCAACAGCGAAAACGAAAAGACCAACAGCCCACCTAAGTCCAGGATACCTGTATCCAACTTTCGGTATCCTAACAAGAGCGAGTTGAAGCCGAATTCCGTGGAGAGCTCCCCGCAGAAGACGAGAGAAGACAAAGAGTTGCCGGAGTATCAGAACGTGCTGGATCGCGAAGAGAAAAGAGAGAAAGTGGAGTTGAAGGAGCCGGTTGAGAAGAGAGAGGACGATCCTCCCCCGATACCCTCTCTCCCTGTTAGTCCGAGGACTTTGATCGCTAATGCGTATTATGATAAGCTTCTAGCTGAGACCGAGATACAGCAGGCGTTGCTGCCTCATAATCTGGAGACGAACCCGGATGAGTGTTTCAAGAAGGCGCTTCTGTTTCCGTTGCTGGAGATTGATCCGCCGAAGCAGTGTTTGTTCCTGCTGGTAGATGCCATAGATGAAGGTGCTTTGAACGGTAAGGGTTTAGGATATTCATCAATCATCACCATCATAACCCCTGAAATAAGAGGGGTGGTATCAGTTTGACCGCTATGTGTGTCTGTGGGTTTGTGTCGGTCTGTGGCACCGTAGCTCTTGAATGCTTGAACCGATTTGACGATTTTCTAGTGATTGTTCTTAGATAATTATGTTTAATCAAAATGTTTTGAGATATTACATTTTGAAATGAAAATGTCGGTGGGTTTTTGTTGAGTTCAGATCCCAAATTTGAAAGCCAATTGATGTCTTTTGAGAGGAAAGTGAATGTAGAAAGTGACAAAAAAAATCAATAAAATTTGTAAAAACCTCCAACGTAAAAAACCTATATAAATAAATAATCTAGTCCCAAACTAGGCAAAGCCTGTACTATGGGTACTAGACAACGGATAAACATACTTATATGTATAGATAAATACATACTTAATAATAAGAATATAAACTCACATCAAATGTATTTATCCGATAATTACGATGCTGATCAAACTCGCTTTCGCGCCGATTCGAACTGTCAACGACAACCCACGCGCTAGGGATGTCCGTTCAATGTCCATGTCAATGTACTCATGATCTCAATTGGAAAATCTTTTTGTATTTTTTTATTTATTTTTCCAATTTTTTATTTTTACGGTCTTCCCGTGAGTATCAATTACATTTTTAATAAACTCACCGAAACATGAATACACAGAAAAACCAGAAAAATTACCAACCCCGGGAATCACCATCCCGGAGTGTCGAGGTTCCGGGTTCGATTCCCGGGGTTGGTAATTTTTCTGGTTTTTCTGCGTATTCATGTTTCGGTGAGTTTATTAAAAATATAATACAATGTACTGTTGTGACCCGTGTGCAGGTGCCCAGTGCTCCAGCGAGGGCGAGGGCGCCCGCAGCGTGGCCGCGCTGCTGGCGCGCCACCAGCATCTGTTCCCGCAGTGGCTGCTGCTGGTCTGCTGCGCGCGGCGCCACTGCAAGAGCCTCACTAAGATGTTCACAGGTGACACCACAGCTTTAGCCCTATAATTGGCAGAACTGAAAAGAGAAAACCTGATTTCTGATTGATCTCGTTTCATCTTATATCTACATTTTTATTTTATTATTGATATTGATTATGGTTCAAAACAAAAACGTTATAAGTAAACATCTATCGCTTATCATTTTTGACATTCAGTTACTTATGATAATGACATGATTTTGAATGGCAGAAAAAATCATGGATGACGTTTTTTGTGCTATGAACTGCCTATGTATCTTATTAGATACGCTGTCAAATAAAGGGCTCTATACCAGAGAAACTGTTGTATTTGGAAATGTGAAAAAAATCAGAGCTGTAGTGCATATAGTGAATTTAAAAGGAAAACTATCAGAGACTAGCTTTAGCCCCGCGACTTTGCCCCAGTGAGATATTTCAAAATGGCCTAGTTCCCTATCCTGTGGGAATTTTGAAAAATCCCTACTTAGTGCACTTTTGTGGGTGCAGTTTTGCGGGTGGTAGGACCTTGTGAGAGGTCCAGCCGGATCGCTACCACCATCTTACTCGCTAATCCTGCCGCTAAGCAGCAGTGCTTGCACTGTTGTGTTCCGGTGTGGAGAGTAAGATAACCGGTATATTTACGGGCACAAAAGGCATTTCATCTTAGCTCTCTGGGTTGGGAACGCATCTGCAAACCCCCCCGGGTTTGCGGGTGTCGATGGACAGTGATGATCACTTACCGTCAGGTGACCCACTGCTCGTTTGCCTTCCTCGTCGTATAGAAAAAAACTGTTGTATTTGAAATTGTGTAAAAAATCAGAGCAGTAGTGCATAGAGTGAACTAGCTTTCGTCCGCATCTTCGCTCCCATGGCAGAACTCTATCCCGTGGGAATTTCGGGAAATCCCGCCTTATCCCGGTCGTACATTATAAAAGGAACATCTCTGCCAAATTTCAGCTTTCTAGCTCCAGGGGTTTGGGCTGGGCGTTGGTAGATCAGTCAGTCAGTCACGTTTCTGTTTTATATGTTTAGATTTAAAAGGAAAACTATCGGAGATAAGTAGGCTTTACAGGTTTGGGAGTAATAGTTGATTAACTTATCATGTTTGTCTATGTCAGTAACCGATATAAAATGACCCAACACTGCGTGGTTTGCTTAGGAGTAGGGCTCTGCTAACGCTGGCTTTGAATAGGTGTGATGAAAATACTTTTAAATTAAGTATCTATGCCAGGGCTTGTTCGTAATGGCTTAGGAACCATATCCTGGGCGTGTCCGACACGCTCTTGCCCGGTTTTTTATGTAATTCCTTATCTCCCTCAATACACAATGTACTATTATCTTTGCAGGTTTCAGAAAAATAACTTTGGATGAATTGCAGCGGGCTCACGTGTCCGCCGATGTTCAACGATACGTTTTGTCTAGACTGGACACCGAACCTAGACTCAGGTACGTATAGTTTTTAACCGACTTCAAACAAAGGAGGAGGTCCTCAATTTGTAAGAATATATAATAGTTCCACTGTTGAAATAGCTAGTAAATAATAAATAAGATGTTTACGTTGTGAGATATTTTAATGAAGTTACAAAGGATGTCGTTCTATGTACAAACACAATAATAAATTTAAAATATTGACATTGATAGTACAAAAGAGTAAAACCTACAACACCCACGATAACTCTGCATAGATATTAATTGGCAACCCAGAAAAATCACGCTAATACTTTTTTCATGTCACTCAGACATTTTTTTAATTAAAAATAATAATGTTAGTAGCAATCAAAAGTTGCTGTTTTTTTTTTAAATGTGGCTCTGTACATTGGAGGACAATTTTGCCAGTGCTTAGTAGGTTTTGCCGTTGTACGGTAAAAAAAAATCTTGAAAACGAAATATGAGAGGTATTTTAATGGTGGATGGTGAATGAACGATGACCTGTTTATGTTTAATCTAATCAAAAGTTCAAAACGTGTTGTTTGACTATAAATCAGTGTTGCCATTGACAAACTAGATTTCTACTGTTGTCAGTTCGTTGCAGAGTTATCGTGGGACGACTATACATACATATTTTTTTATGTATGTTCCCCGATCACTCCAAGACAGTTGGATCCATTTCGATTTTTTTTTTTGTTTTAAGGGGTATGTATACTTTCTATTTGGTCCCATTGTCACCAAGTCATCTGACGATGGGATCCCAGGGAAATCGAGGGCAACCCTCAAATTTTATAGGCACGTATCCTGTGTTTCATATATTTTCGAAATCTATTTAAGTATTTGCATCTGCTAGTCATCATCTCGTTTTGATGAGGTGACGATGGAAGGTACAACTCCATAAAGGTTAGGAGTTGGAGGATAATTCTTCAGATGTTAATGCAACTTAAAATTGTGAAATAAAAAATCTTTTAACTAAAATGTAAAACCGCCTTCAAACAAAAAAAAAAAAACATAAAATAGTCATCTAAAGCTGTAAAGTCTGTAGATTATTTGAATGAAGCACCAACTTGACATTTGTGCTAGGCCATGAAGCTGATGATTTGTTATGTTTTTTTTAAAGTGATTTTATTTTTTAATATCTGACACAAAAAGAGGGGCCTTATAAGTTTAACATGTGTATCTGTGTACAATACAATACAATACAAATATTCTTTATAGAAAACCACAAAATAGTACAAAGAGATTACAGAAAACAAGTATGGTAGACAATAGGCGGTCTTATCGCTTAAAAGCGATCTCTTACAGACAACCAAAATACAGAAACCAAGATGAAGAAGCTAAAATAGGTGGCAGAAATGAACAGAAAGGAGAAACTTAAAATCTGTGAATCTGTGTGTATCTGTCTGTAGCATCATAGCTCCCAAACGGATGGACCGATTTCGATGCACCTTTTTTTAATCGACAGCTAGTTTAATCGAGATGGCACTTAGCTAAGTTTCATTAAAATCGGTTCACCCGTTTTCGAAATATTGAACTTTGTAATAACAATGTCGGTGGTTTTTCAGCTTTTCTAATTTATAGATACGGAACTTTTCGTGCGCGAGTCGGACTCGCGCTTGGGCGGTTTTTTTTTATAAATGTTATTGATTTGTTGACAGGGCGCGAGTGTCGAGCGACGCCGCGGCCGCGGCGGCGGCGGCGGCCGCGCTGGACCACCTCAGGATCAAGAGCGACGGCTGTCTGCTGTACTTGGAGAAGGTACCGTCAGCAGCAGAAGTAGCTAAGCAGCCGAGGCGGTCGTAATGATCTGCACAAGCCAAGGATCATGGAAAGTAAACGGATTGACAAAGCCCATACTTTGAATCGTTCTTATTTACATTCAGCGCCATCTACCTTGCTTGAGTGACACATTAGAACCGCTGTTTTGTTATTATTTGACCCGCTGGCTACGACCTCGGCGCCATCTAGAAATTGCCTGAATTTTAACATGACTGCGGGGAACGATTCGAGTATGGGCTTTGACACTCCATATACTATCCTCCTTGGCACAAGCTCTTATGTCTGTAACAGTAGAGCCGTGCTTAGATTTTTTTAATACGACGAGGCAGGCGAACGAGCAGGTGGGTCACGCTGATGGTAAGTGATCACCACTGCCCATAGACACCCACAACCTCGGAGGGTTTGCAGATGCGTTGCCAACCTAGAGAGCTAAGATGAAATGCCTCTTGTGCCCGTAATTACACCAGCAGTCTTACTCTCCACACTGGAACACAACAGTGCAAGCACTGCTGCTTAGCGGCAGGATTAGCGAGTAAAATGGACCCTAATCATCTAACGGCTGCATGAACTACTAATTGACGACAGGATAGCCTAGTGGTTAGAGACCCTGACTATGAAGCTTGAGGTTCCGGGTTTGATCCCCGGTCGTTGCAGATCTTTGTATGATAAATACGAATGTTTGTTCTCGGGTCTTGGATGTTTAATATGTATATAAGTCTGTTTATCCGTTGTGTAATACCCATAGTACAGGCTTTGCCTAGTTAGGGGCTAGGTCAGTTGGTGTCAATTGTCATGACATGTCTTCGCTGGCAGGTGCTCGACGGCGTCGCAGACGGGTTCATAGCGCTGCGGGAGATCAAGGAGATCCCTGGGACCCTGAACGGGCTGTACCTGTGGCTGGCACAGAGGCTGTTCCACGGGAGACGGTTTACTAAGGTAGAGCTAAGCTGACCGTGCGTCCCGTTTTGAACGCGACATTCCAATTTACCAGTAATCTGTCCCGGTGACTCCGAATAAGTCTTCGGGACGCTAAATTGTCTCGTTTTGGCCTCTGAACAAGAAAATTGCCCTGTTTTTAACCACCGACGAAAAAGGGGCGTTATAAGGTTGATCTGTCTATCTGTGTATCTGTCTGTGGCATCATAGGTCCCAAACGGATTTGCCGATTTCGATGCGGTTTTTTTTTATCGAAAGCTGTTTAATCGAGATGGTGCTCAGCTAAGTTTCATTAAAATCGGTTCACCCGTTTTTTTGAAATACTGAACTTTGAAATGACAACGTCGGGGGTTTTTCAACTTGCTAACGTGGTTAGGTTATTTAAATTTCAAGTTTAATAACAGACTTAGAAAACTTGAGATACCTCCGAAATTGTCATTTCTAAGTTTAATATTTCAAAAACGGGTTAACCGATATAACCTCAGAGCAGAGCATGTACATCTGTATCTGTTCTGTGGATTTGACCGACCGCTAAGAACCACCTCGATTAAACTAGCTTTCGATTAAAAAAAAAACTACAACGAAATCAGCCCATCCGTTTGGCAGCTATGATGCCACAGACAGATACACATATACACAAATCAAACTTATGACACCCCTCTTTCTCGTCACGCGTTAAAAAGTATCGCCCCACTGACCACTGAAAACCTCGCTTCGCTTGATATGACATTTATTTATTTATTATCAAAACAATTTTACAGCATTACAGCAAAGCCAACATGACAATACCTGCCGACAAGCCGACATGTGATAATACCTTATTACCAATAAATGAGTGGAGAGCCTTGGGGGAGGCCTATGTCCAGCAGTGGACATCTTTCGGCTGACATGATGATGATGAGTATGAGTATGATGAGTATGAGTATGATGATCTAACCGCGCCCGTTCCAGGTGCGTCTCCTGTTGGACGTGCTGCTGGCGGCGCGCTGCGGCGTCACCGAGGAGATGCTGTACAAGTGCCTGCTCACCAAGGAGTGCAGCGTCACCAGAGAGGACTTCAACCGGCGGCTGCATCTGCTGAGGAGGTGCGTGCCGGCTTACTAGCGAGGACCTGAACGAATTAACTGCTAGCTGTAGACTTCGTGAGCTCATTTTTAGGGTTTTGCACCACAATTCAATTCAATTTTTAATAAAATGGCTCCGTCGATACAAATCGATGATTTCGCCAATGTCAAGTTTAAGTAAGAGACTTTGTTTTTGTTCAGACGTTGTTCGTTAGTAATTTGTCTTATGTGGTTAGTTAGGTTAGGCTTTAAAGCCTAACCTTAAAACCACACCCTCCCCCATTCGTCGGATATTAGCCAAGGGTTAACTATTTTATAAATACCCAGAAACACAAATACTCACTCATTGGGAATGGAAGCCAGATCATTTAATTTTTAATGTCGTTTAATTTAATTTATTTGATTTTTTATCATTTCATAGTTTAAATTATAATATAATTGTTGTAACCTCACCCCTAAAAATGCAATTGTACGCTGTGGGACAGGCGCAGGCTGAAAATCAGCGCTGCAAGCCCCCCAGCTGGCAGCATCATGCTGAGCCTGAGCCCATTGCCACACCTTGTATCGTGTTTGTTCTCGTGTTGTTTTACTGTTATTTATATATATGATTATTTCCCTTCTTTCTTTCTTTTCTTTAAAATATGATACTGTTTTTTTTTCCAAATGTATGTTTCTTGAGCATGTTTTTTGGTTTTGTGGCAATAAATTATTATTATTATTATTATAAATAAAATAGTTAACCGTTGTTGCCCAGGGTACACCGGCCCAAACGATACTCTTCCCGCTCAAGCCTCTAAAGGGGGAACCGTAACGCTCGAGCACACGAGGAGGTTATCCGACACGCACCCCATTCCGCACCTCAAAAGGAAAAACCTTTAAAAGATCACTTTGTTGTCCGTCTGTCCGTCTGTCAAGACCCTTTTTCTCTGGAACGCGTGGAGGTAGCATGCTGAGATTAATATCAAATACTCAAGCCTGCGGTCCCTTCAAGCTGTGATATAATCATACTTCCAAGTCAACACAATCAAAAGATATAGGCATTGAAAAGGATGTTTCCATACAAATTGCCGTACTGTGAAAACCTAAAGGGTACTTCCTATTGTCCTAGATATTTGAAATTTGGTATGAAGGTAGCTCTTATAGCACAATCACTCAAGAAGAATCTGAAAATGTAAAGTTTTATGTTTGTGTGTATATGTCATAGACCAATATTTAACATGACTCCACACTGCGTACATTTTGCTTAGGAGCAGGGCTCTGCTAACACTGGGCACTTTAAAACACTGGGGAAAAGCGGTTTTCGAACGTTTGTTAGGGTTATGTAGCCTAAATGATACACACGGAACCCGTATAGTTCATAAAATCAGAGATGTAGTGTAGTGCATATACTTAGTGAATTTACAAGGAAAACTATCAGAGATAAGTAGGCTTTACAGGTTTGTGAGTAATAGTTGATCAACTTATTAATGTTTGTCTTATGTAGGTGTCACGTCGGGAATACGGGGTTTGAGGATCGTAGCAATAAAAGCTTGTTGTGGTGATGGAATTGTTGTTTATGTTTTAGGATAAAAACGAAAATTCACCTAAAACAAACATAGGAGCTGTTAGCTAAATTGATACAATAAAAACTGATAAAAATGCGTGGTATAAAAACATATGGGTTAACACTTACGATTGTGCCTTTTGCAGTATTGTAGATAACAGAAGATTTAACTTTACTTAGGTTGTATAATACGAAAGTTCACGTAACAATACTTCACTTATTAGCACTAAGCCTTATAGAACTTGAGAAACTGATAAAGATTCAGACACACGTCCGCAAGTACGACCGTACGCTGGTAAAACTGGAGAGCGAATGAAATAAAAGCCAAAGGATCAGAAACAAGAAATGAATTTTGAATTTGAAATTTAGAAAGAACAGAAGTCAATATGTTTTTATTTTAAGTAAATCGATAAGTAGACTAAGGTTTGTAACGGCTATACTAGCCTCGTTACATAGGTAACCGGTATAATATTCTGGAGTACCCCAAAGATGAAAACATGATCGTAAACAAAATCCTCGATAGAAATATTTTTGAAGTCAGGCCTGACTCTTCACTGTGTTTAACCCTCGACGAAAAAGAGGGGTGTTATAAGTTTGACTTGTGTATTTGTGTATCTGTCTGTGGCATCATAGCTCTTCAACGGATGGACCGATTTCGATGCGGTTTTTTTTTCAATCAAAAACTAGTTTAATCGTTTCTGAAGTGGAATAAGAAGGAATATTGTAACAGCGATTAAACGTAATCCACAAACATTCACCAAACACAGTAGGATTACTAGGATTACAAATCTCTCCGCCAAAAAGCACCTATTCGCTTGGAGGTTACAAACAAGAGCGTCAAGTGTCAGACGTCAAAACGTCAAACTGACAGTTGAGGTTAATTTTTTAATACTAACATAGCAGGGAGAGTTCGGATACATGGGAAAACGGCCTTGGGCCAGAACAAACAGTAATTGTTGGTTCTTCTTTTTGGTAAGACAAAATCAAATCAATACTTTAGTTTCTTACCCAGAGCAGTTTTAAACGCTATGGGGCGCTTACGCCATGCGTTTTGAGCACTTATCGACTAGCCTTCTCTCCATTGACACACACGTTGCTGGATGGCGTTGTCCCGCTTGTGTAAATAGACTCCGCCCCCGAAGGTAGCGTCTTAATGAGACTATTTCTGTCACAGGATCTTAGTAATGGAGCGCGCAACCGGCTATCTGTCAATCTTCCATCATTCCTTTGCAAAATGGCTGGTGGACGTAAAACACTGCACCAGACGATACTTGTGCTGCCCCGCGGACGGCCATGCCGCGCTCGCCATGTACTACACGCTGGATGCCAAGAGGTATATAAGATACTCATCTGCATACTCATCTTCATACTCATGTGCCTATTTAGATTCATACTCACACGCATACTCATATTCGTACTCATGTGCATACTCATATTCATAATCTGTCACTCGTATTCCTACTCTTACTCAGACCATACTCAGACTAATAGTCTAATACTCAGTCTAGTACTTAGCCTCATACTCAGACTATACTCAACCTCATACCTCATACTCGACTCAGGGCCTTTAGTGAGACGTACTCAAAGATTTACCCTGTTTTTCATAAACTTATTTTAACTAAAATGCCGTTAAAGTTCGTTTATCCTTTTTGTTCCATTGACATTTCCGTTAGTAAGAAGAAGACAACCTATTTTAGCTAATGGAGGCTTGAGTGACGTTTAAGAATAAGACCCTTATTCATATGCAAAGACTCTCATACTCAAACTCTTACTGAAACATAACATTTTCTGTATGTATGTATGTTCGGGTCAAATCTTGCAAGTCAAATTTGACCCACTTCTCGATGTTCCATTTACCTGAAATTTCGCATACTTATATAAGATCGGTGACAGTGCAATAATACGGTAGTGAAATTCTGGTGGTGCAGTCAGGATCGTCTCCGCATGAGGGAACTCTTCAACGGGTAATGGCATCGACTTGAAATTTGATATGGATATGTAAGTCCGATGACAACACACGCACAGACAATAAAAAGCGCAGGCGGCACAAATAGCTTGTTTTAATTATTTTTTTAATGGTTAGACACACACGACACGACAACTTCTTTAAGACCATTTTAGAAGGGAAATTGAAGGACAGAGAGGAAGAGGTCGGCCTAGGCGAAGCTACACGGACCAGGTAAAGGAGAAGGCCGGTGTCGTGTCGTATCAGGAGGTCAAGGAACTGGCTCATAGGAGAGATGACTGGAAGAAACTCCACCGACAAGAGTGTAACTCTCAAGTTTGATGATGACATTTTTCTGTACAATCGTATGTTTACTTACTAATTTTACAATTTGGTTTGCAGATTGAGCGCCCTGGAGATACACAACTATGTGTTTCACATGACGAGTTTGGAGCAACACATGGCCGCACAAAAGAAGAAAACTATGTATGAAAACTTATACCAATGTTATTAATAGTAGCATTATTCCTTTATCACACACTTTCTACGGCGTATTGCACGCGTAAATATTAAATATCTTTCTTTAAAATAAATTCAATCGTCCCATTGGATTCTCGTTTATTTTAAGATTTGTGTCAATCGATTTTTTTATCGCCACTCGTGCCATGGAGATGTCCCCTGGGTGACTCGTCTAAAATAACATTTTCTAAGGCACCACTCCCCCGAAAGTCTGGATTCGCACGCTTAGAAGATGAAACATCTCCATGGCAACGAGTAGCGATGAAAAGTCGATTGACCCATAATGAAATAAAAATGGATCACTCACGTATATAAGTCGAGTGTAGATCGACATGTTTCGGACTAATTCGTAGTCCTTCCTCTGGGAGCGCACAACCCAGCGGCGGCGAGACGCACACCATCGCATCGCATTGCATCGCGGTGCATGCGCATCGAGTGATCCTTTTTTATTTCATAACTAGCTGTTGCCCGCGACTTCGTCCGCGTAGATTTCGGTTATCGCTATCCCGCGGGAACTATATAATTTTCCCGATTAAAAAGTAGCCTATGTTATTCCTCAATATTCAAACTATCTTATCAAATTTCATCTAGATTGGTGCAGCGGTTTTCCCGTGAAGAGGTAACAAACTGACAGACAGAGAGACAGAGTTACTTTCGCATTTATAATATTGGTTAGGATGATTGAGTCTCACGGTAGTTTCATGTTAAAAGTTAATTGACCCATATTAAAAGTTAATTGACCCATATTAAAAGTTAATTGACCCATATTAACCAGGAAATGAGGAAAAGTACTTGTAGTAACATTTTATTGGCCGTATTTATTATGTTTTCCTCATACAATTAAGTTAACACAATTTTAACTGGTGTCTCCGTTTTACTTAAATGTGACCGTAACATTGTTTTTATCTTTAAATATCGGATCACTCCCGTATATAAGTGCCACTGTCAGCTGCGCCTAGTAGTCGCGCGAGCAGAGTAGTGTGCGCCTCGCTGCCGCTGGGTCTTGCGCTCCCAGAGGAAGGACTACGAATCAGTCCGAAACATGTCTAGCTAAACTCGACTTATGTACGTGAGTGATCCGTTTTATTTCACTATGGGAATATAGCTAGCCGAAAAGTTAGTGTAACATCCTACTAATATTATAAATGGTCAATTTTGTATGTTTGCATGTGCTTTAAGGGCCCACATTACGTAACGGTTGCATAAACTACTATTTGTTCCACAGTGACCCGGAGGAAGTGATAGACCTACACACACTTATTCTCCTCTGGGTACTAGATTCGGGCTGCGACGTTGAATCAGCATTGAGAAAAGAAAACGACAATATACTACAGTTGGACAACGTCGACAGTCAGGTAATGTTTTTTTAATGCAACTAGGAACGCAAACTAGCAAGTGGGTCACTTGATGGTAAGTGATTACCACTGCTCTATGGGCATGGCGGAGGTCCTGGGTTCGAATCCCAGTTCCAGAATTTATTCCTCTGGTCTTTCTGTATATTTACGTTTCAGTATGAAATTTGAGATATACGATAAGTTAGGCAAACGAGCAAGTGGGTCGCCTGATGTTAAGTGATTACCACTGCCCATAGACACTCGTAACCTCGGGGGGGTTTGCAGGTGCGTTGCCAACCTTGAGAGCTAAGATGAAATGTCTCTTGTGCCCGTAATTAGCCATGCTAACTTTTTATATATGTGTGGAAATCTCAAAACCATTTCGAGAAACAAGCTTTTGGTGCAGTTTCTGTATATCAGATTAAAAAAAAAGTCTTACATTATTAAGATATTCGTTGAAATGTTTTGACCTTGAAATGACCTTTCTGTGAGTCATCAAACGCTTAATGGACAATGATTCCTTTGGCTTATTAAAAAAAACGACTGACGTCTGTCTAGTCTATATCAAACACAAACTCAAACTTGACATTGACGTAGTCGTTTCGTTTTGTAGTTTGTTTGTTTATTTGTTATTTAAGCACAAAGAGTAAAGCCAGCCGCACTGTATCCTCTAACGGCACTGAAAATGGCAAAAAGGACGGCTAATTTCGAAAAAGCCGATTCTCGCAATTTGCCACAAGTGGACAATGTCATGATACTTACTGGAGTTCATGGCGAATTCTAGCAACCGCAACATCGCTGAAATAAGAGGAGCTAAAGCAAAATAAAACAACATTATAATAATTAATACAATCTAATTTATTAATTTATTCGAGTACTCAACGGTCAAGACTTTATTGTTAAACGTTTAAATGATCTTCACAACAAAACTGCAAATAGTTCTTGAAGTATTTTTGCTTCACTTCACGACACCATTCCTCTCGCCGTCGTTCTGGGATTGGTACGAATAACAAACCCGGGTTATCCCTGTTGTTATTCGGACATAAAGGGACGAAACACTCGTAGCCTTCCATTTCAAACAAGTTCAGTTAGTGTTAGTGATTTTAATATTTTTTGAGGTTAGCCGTCCGCGGTCGCGGTGGCGTTAACACCTTGACGTTTACTTTACTATAGACTTTACTGTGATTTTTTTTGTGCAGGCGAAGACTACACTATCCATTATGCGTTTGATGACGTCACGTCAGCAATAAATTAATATTTATTTTTAATGTAGATAGGATTCATTAAATACAAAAATACCGAAATTGGTTTCTTAAAATAGTCTTTATTTGTCAAATAAATATAAAAACCATACAACGAAAATATGAAGCATGACCAATTACACCGGCTGTCTTACTCTCCACACCGGAACACAACAGTGCAAGCACTGTTGCTTAGCGGCAGGCATATATTCGTCCTTGTCTTGTTGCAGAAGAATGAAAGGAAAATTGAAGATAGGGAAGGTGACCCTGAGTCAGAAGGCAAGGATTCTATTTCAGGTAAGATATAGTACTGTCTTTAAGCCTTATTTTGACACTATCTTATGCCCCGCGGCTTTGCCTCCGTGAAATATTTCAAAATGGGCTAGTTCCCTATCCCGTGGGAATTTCGAAAAATCCCTTCTTAGTGCACCTCTAGGATACCCAAGGTACATATTTGCCAGATTTCAAGTCTCTAGGTCCAGTGGTTTAGGCTGTGCGTTGTCTGTTAGTCAGTCAGTCAGTCACGGTACTGTTTTATAGCTATAAATAAAATAAATAATAAATATCATGGGACAATTGACACCAATTGACCTAGTCCCAAACTAGGCAAAGCCTGTACTATGGGTACTGGACAACGGATAAACATACTTATATAGATAGATAAATACATAGTTATATACATATTTAACATCCAAGACCCGAGAACAAACATTCGTATTCATCATACAAACATCTGCCCCGACCGGGATTTGAACCCGGGAACTCAAGCTTCATGGTCGGGGTCTCTAACCACTAGGCTATTCGGTCGTCTATAGAAGATGAAATTAACGTGAGATTCGATCATAGTGGTCTAAACGAATCGCTCGCGTACGCGAGTCCAGTTTAGCCCGACATGTTTCGGACTAATTCGTAGTCCTTCCTTTGAGAGCTTACGAATCGGCGGCAGCGAAACGTACGCTGGACGCTAAGGCTCCTTTCGCGCGACTGCTAGGCGCGTCAGGCAGTGACTGGCGGTGGCTTATTGACCGGGCGTACGAAGTGAGCGAAGCGTCTCGGTTTCAGCTTGTATTGACAAAATTTCTTTCGTATTCAGTAATTGACAAAATTTCTTTCATATGCCTGTCCATTTGTATGCAGACGGCGCGTCTGTCTGTCTGACTGTTTTCCTCTACAGGTCGCATTTCTCAACCGATTCTCGTGAAATTTTGTTAGCAGGTTCGCTAATTATAATAGATTTTTTTAACCCCCGACGAAAAACAGGGGTGTTATAAGTTTAATCTGTGTATCTGTCTGTGGCATCATAGCTCCCAAACGGATGGACCGATTTCGACGCGATTTTTTTTTATCGAAAGCTGGTTTAATCGAGGTGGTTCTTAGCCAAGTTCAATTAGAATCTGTTCACCCGTTTTTGAAATATTCAACTTTGAAATGACAATGTCGGGGGTTTTTCAACTTTTCTAAGTTGGTTAGGTTATTTATTAAAAAAAAAGTCCAAAATTGAGGTCGCGAGGTCTACAGCTCACACAGCCACTAGTTTGAAACTGTTAATATTGACGTATTAGGTAAGGGAAAAGGTAGTTAATAATTTTCCTTATTTGTTTACAACGAGACAAATATAATAATTGTGACTAGGTATATTTCTATATAGACATCAGCTTCGGACTTCCTTATTTCTTTGCACCTTGTAATTCCCTTGTATTAATCATTCTAATGCTGTGTGGTTAAAAATATGGAGTCAGCAAAAAAACGTAGTCTTTTATGTAGGAAAATAGTTAACCATTAACAATTATTTTTGACGCCTGACGGAAAAAGAGGGGTGTTGTAAGTTTGACCTGGGTATGAGTGTATCTGTCTGTGGCATCGCGTCGTAGCGTAGCTCCTAAACTGCTGAACGGATTTGGAAACTAGTTTATTCGAGACGGTCCTTGAGAAGCGCAGTTTTTCGGCAATAACTCAAATACGGTAAATCCGATCATGTTGCACACAATTTTCGTTGAAAGTATTTAAGCGTTGCCTTCGTAATTTTTTTCGTATCTTTTGGACCTACGGTTTAGAAGATAAGGGGGTGGGGGGGGGGGGGGGGGGGGGGGGGACACAATTTATGCAACTTTCGGAGCGATTATTTCCGAAAATATTCACTTAATCAAAAAAGTTGCTTAGGAACCTCAAAGTGTTTTTGAAAGGGATGGCGATATATGTGCCACACGTTGACGTTTGCTGATAAAAAAAAAACGGCTTTTGTTACATGTATAGAACTAGAAACATTCATTTTTGTTATTTAACTAACGAACTAAGTAGCGGCTTCTACTAGACACTTGTACTCCAAATTTCATCAATATAGCTCTTACAGTTTTTGAGTAAAATTCCTGTGACATACGGACGGACGGACGGACAGACGGGTTCTGGTTTTGTCATTTTGTCTATGGAAGCCTAAAAAAATGGGTTCAGCCGTTTTTCAGAAAATGTCGGGGGTGTTTCAACTTTCCTAAGCATAGGTTTTGCACGGGACCCTAAAAACGAGAAAGGCGAAAGTACACAAAATCATTATCTCTCCGTGTGTCATGTCATGAGTCCTTTTAATTTACATATCATTAGTTCTTCCATAAACTGATAGTAAAATTACTACGAAACTTCTTATCATATCCTGTGTGTAGGTACATATGCAATTATGTATTTTATTGTTAATTGTATTTGAGTGGTATTTGAATGTATTTTTTTAATAGGGAAGTGTAGTATTTATTATTTGTTGTACAGTAGCGGTTTGATTGTGTTCTGAAGTGGTCGTGTGGTACTATTCTGTGACCGTGGAGTGAAAAACGTTGTTTTTTTTTTAGTTTGATTATATGAGTTAATGATGGCGGATCAAAGTGAAATGATTTTGTGTTGTAAGTTTCTTTTATGTTTAATGTTTCGTGTACTTTCAATCAGTGGTAGTATTTTTAAAATCGGTTCAGTAGTTCCAGAGATTACCCACCCCCCGCAAACAACATACCTAGTAGAAAAACCTTTCCCACGGGCCAGGCAAAAATCAATCTTATGACAATGTCATAAACATTGGAGACGTTTCGTCCGAAACGTCGAGGTATTTAAATTTAAATATATATTTTTAACGCGATCAAGTCCCGAGTATCGTGATAATGTGTGAAAATCGCGAAAGTTTAAATCAATACTAAACCTTGCGTCCATGGGGTCTCGGCGCTTTCAAAAATAAATAAAAAATACAAAAAGATTTTCCAATTGAGATCATGCTTTCAAGCTTGTTTTAGAGTTGCAAAAGCGCTTGGTCGATGCAACTTGTGACCAAAGGGCTGGCAGTTTTCTCTCTCAAAGAATCAGCATCGCTATTCAGCGAGGCAACGCTGCCAGCCTTTTGGGCACCATGCCACGGGGGCCTTATTTAGATTTAATTTAGTTTTAAGTTTTAGTTTATTTAGTTTTAGTTTAGATTTAGTGCCATTGTAAATTGCTTTTATTATGTAAATAAAGGTATTCGAATACTAACCTATTTTCTCTCAAATCTGTCAATTTTTTTATACATATCGTTTGCCCGCAGACCCGTCGGCGCTGGAGTCCATAATGCCGTCGCTGGCGGGCGGCGACGCGCGTTGGCCGCGCGACAGACGCGTGCTGCGCGCGCTGCTGGAGCTGAGCCGCGCCGCGCCCGCGCCGCCCGCCACGCCCACGCTGGTCAGTGCAGTCATGGGTAGTGGGACCGGGTCACGGAGAGAAACGGGAGGGTGGGATGAAGAGAGGGGGGTACGTATAGAGAGGGGGGATTGAAAGCGAGGGAGGAAGAGAGGGGTATGTAGAGAGAGAAGTGGGGGATAGAAACCGAGGGAGGTAGGGAGGAAGAGAGGGGTACGTAGAGAGAGGGAGATAGGAAGCGTGGGAGGGAGTAAGGAAGAGGAGTACGTAGAGAGAGGGGGAGGGCTAGGGAGAGCAGTGAGGACAAGAGGAGTAAGTAGAGAGAGGGGAGAGAGCGACACGAGCACGTAAACCCTGGCATTCATAAGGCCCTCCCGCGCCGCCCGAGATGCCGACACTGGTTAGTGACTGGCTGTGACGTGTAGTAGAACGGGCCGGTCCTGGCTTGGGTTAGAGAGAAAGAGAGGAGGGGAGAGATAGTGATAGGGAGAGAGGGAGGAAGAGAGATAGAATCGCCATGAACGTACCATTTTGTGTGACTAACTTAAGTTTCGCTACTAAAAAAATAAGAACACCGTTCGCAAGAGGTGACACTTTTACCGAACGAACAATACACATGACATTGTCTTGAATAACTGACAGACGTGACTGCACCAGTTTTGGACACTGAGCTGGCAAGCACCAGTAATTTACACTTCGCATTTACTGTTGTAAAATAAATGACTGTCCCTTAGTTTCTATTAAATAAGACTTACTGTCTATTACTGGGTTCTTGTCCATTACTAGATTGACTTGTTTTCGACAGCTACCGTCTGAAGACGCGTTGGAGACTTTGGTCCTCGAGCCGAAGGTTGAGGAGCCGGAGGTCGAGGTCGTTGACCCCAACGCAGTGTTTGAGATCGCGGCGCGGGGCGACGAGGAGGCATTGACCTCGCTCTTGAAGGTCAGTGAGTTCAGTCTTACCAGGAGACTTCTCTGAACACAAACCAACCACCCTCTGGACACCGCATCTTCTATAATTTACTTGGAAAGTCATTACGAAAAAAGCCGCGGCGAGCGGGCCGGGGAATGCGTCGTGATTGGTTCATAGCTTGTCATCTCGCTTGTCGTCTGGTCGAAAGTGAGCCGCGATTCGAAGCTAGAGAGATTTATAGGTGCAAATGAGCATATGCGCTTCGGAAACGTTCGCCCTGACATTTGGTGTCCAGAGGGTGGTTGGTCCGTGTCGCTGAAACTAATGAGTTTTCTTTAAAAAAAATCCAAACGTTTTTTCCGACTGTACTTTATTTGTTGTCAATACTTGTATTGTCATTAAACTTTCAAGTCCACACCAAATTTCAATGCGATGCCATTAACCGTTGAAGAGTTTTTAACATGAAACTACCGTGAGATTCAATCATAGTGCAATAAAAACGGATCGCTCACGTATATAAGTCGAGTTTAGAGACGCAGCTGCTGCGTCTAGTAGTCGCGCGAGCAGAGCCGCGGCGCGCAGTGTGCATCTCGCCGCCGCTGGGTCGTAAACTCCCAGAGGAAGGACTACGAATTAGTCCGAAACATGACGGGCTAATCTAGACTTATATACGTGAGTGATCCGTTTTTATTTCACTATCGTTGCAGAGTTCCCGAAGTCCGAAGGAAGAGAGATGGATTGTATTCATGCATCCAACTTGAGAAACTTTGTTAGCGCGATGTAGAACAGTGATAACGTCACTCGCGTGTGGCGCTAGTGTCGCATTAGCTGAGCCCTCTTGGATTTTATGAAACCTTAATCAATATTTCTGTCGCGCTGACTTAGGCGGGACCAGAATCAGTGCGATAAGGACAACTGCAACTCCGACTAAAAATCGTAAGAAGATAATGCTCTATAACCAACTTAGAAAAGTTGAAAAACCCCCGACATTGTCATTTCAAAGTTCAATATTTCGAAAACCGATTTTAATAAAACTTGGCTAAGAACCATCTCGATTAAACTAGCTTTCGATTAAGAAAACCGCATCGAAATCGGTCCATCCGTTTGGGAGTTATGATGCCACAGACAGATACACACATACACAGATACACAGATACAAAGACACACAGATACACTCACACCCCTCCTTTTCGTCGGAGGTTAAAAACTCAAAATCGAGGTTTAGTTCTCGACTGTTTCCTCCAAATCTTGATCAATTGTAACAAACTTTTGGAAACTAAATGGGAAGGAAATACTTTGTGTCGAACTGATTTGATTTTTATACTTACTCTTGTTAGATTTGTATAATAAGAATAAGAATAAGAAATCTTTATTTCGCAACAACAATACAGTAATACTCGTATACAGTTAACTTAAAATTAAATTAAATATAAGTACTCAGTTGCGAAAAAGGAATCCACTCAGCATTCGTCGGGTCACTAAAGGTGGCTCGACGCTGATATTATGTGGATCCTGGTTGGCATGCGATACAGAGCCGCACGACACAGCGTCGCAAGCCCACGCTAACACACCGGGCTTCTGTTTGAGGCCTCTTTAACTGGGTCGTTATAGGTATTGTTAAATAAAAAACAAAGCGAAATAGACAGACACAGATAATGGTGATATTGATCTTATTTAGATAACCTAACAAAAATTAAATACCTCCGACATTGTCATTCTATATCATATCTATTATCGTTATGGACCAATGAAACCGAGTCTTGGGTTATCAACATTTGTAAGCCGTAGTGATTACACAGCACCACCCGGAGCTGGCGCTGGTGACGGACGCGTCCGGCGGCACGGCGCTACACGCGGCGGCGCGCGCGGGCCGCGCCGGCTGCTGCGCCGCGCTGCTGCGGGCCGGCGCGCACGCAGACGCGCCAGACGCCGACGCCTGGAGCGCGCTGCGGGCCGCCGCCTGGGCCGGACACACCGAGGCGAGTGCTAAGGCGACGCACGGGATAATACTTTCACCGTTAACCAATAGGAATGTTCATTTCGTTTCTGTGATTCGCCGATCGACCGCCCTCGCCTAGGTAACAAGAACCGACCCGTTTCTTTTGATTGTCTATTGTAATATGACAACTAAAATGTATGGTTTTTGCTTTTTTATGTACTTAACCTGACATCCGCACCGCATCCGCCTTAAAATATCTGCATCTGTATCCGTGAATGTCAAAAAATCTGCATCCGCAACATCCTTGTTTGTTTATACGTATAAAACAGTACCGTGACACTGACTGATTGAATGACTGACTGAAAGACAAAGCACAGCCTAAGTCACTGAACCTAGATACTTGAAGTTTGGCAAACATGTACCTTGAGTATCCTAGAGATGCACTAAGATGGGATTTTTCGAAATTCCCACGGGATAGGGAACTGGCCCATTTTGAAATATTTCACAGGGCCAAGGGCATAAGCTAGTAAACTATAATCAATAGCTGCTGTCTCTGACAGTCTACTGTATAGCCTATTATTAGTAGCACTTGGAGGCAGCAGCCAGTGCCTATAATAAGTAGCAGTCATCATCATCATTGGCCTTTAGTCTATTGCAGACTATTTAAGCAGTGTCAAGTAGAGGTAATGCATCGTTTCTGATGGCTGTGCAAGCCAATACGGGAGCGGCAAATGCGACCGCAAGCCTGACAGGTACAGGAAGATTGGGAGGCGCGCGGAGAACCAGAGCCGCGTTGGTGTAGCGGTAGGCATGTTCATTTCGCGTACTTGTACATTTTGACTGTTTGCACATTATGCGTGCAGTTAGCATATTACTTGTTGTACATTATCACCCGAAGCCCCTGATGTTAATATCAATGGTTATAGCTGTTTTTTTATTGCAGGTGGTTGAAGTCCTACTCGAATTCGGATGCGATGTGGATTGCGTGGACGCTGACAACAGGACCGCTTTAAGGTGAGTTGTCATCCAACTTACACATCCATATAAATTTTTAAGTCGATGCCATTAACCGTTGAAGAGCTCCCTCCCGCGGAGACCACAAGAGCTTCTCTGTCAGATTATTGTTTTGTCACCGGACTTACAAAAGTATGCCAAATTTCAGCTCTATCGATTAAGGATAACTGCTTTAAAATTCAATTATAAGATTTGACCCGAACATTACATACATACAAACATTGGCAAGTTATTAAAAAGCTTGTATAATAAATCTCATCAAAAGCATGAGTGAGAGAGAGAGGGAGGGAGGGAGGGAGGGGGCGGGGTAGTGAGAGAGAGACATGACAAGGGAATGAGAGTGACGGGGGAGGGAAAGAGGGAGGGAGGGAAGGGGATAGTGAGAAAGAGATAACAAGGGAGAGAGAGAGTGAGGGGGAGAGGGAACGAGAGAGAGAGATATTTATTCACATACATTCGACACATACAGAAAAATAAAACAGTACATATTAGATGTAAAAATTGTAAAATAAATTAGCCCGAAGTTTTTCACGTTTAATCACCATGTCACTTAAAAGTTAAAACTATGTCGACTTAATAGCCGTGATAGCCTAGTGGTTTGACCTGTCGCCTCTCAAGCAGAGGGTCGTGGGTTCAAAACCCGGCTCGCACCTCTGAGTTTTACGGAATTTATGTGCGAAATTGCATTTGTAATTTATCATGAGCTTTTCGGTGAAGGAAAACATCGTGGGGAAACCTGCACACTCCTGCGAAGCAATTCAATGGTGTGTGTGAAGTTCTCAATCCGCGCTGGGCCCGCGTGGGAACTATAGCCCAAGCCCTCTCATTCTGAGAGAAGGCCTGTGCCCAGCAGTGGGACGTAAATAGGCTGATGATGATGGATGATGGCGACTTACGTTTAATTAATCACTTTGACAGAGCGGCAGCCTGGTCAGGTCACGAAGCGGTAGTCCAGAGGCTGCTAGCCGCCGGAGCGGCGCCGGACGCGGCCGACGCCGAGGGCCGGACGCCGCTCATAGCCGCCGCTTACATGGGCCACGCTGACATAGTGCGCGCGTTGCTCGACGCTGGAGCCAGCATCGACCATGCGGATGAAGATGGTAAGTGTGGCGTGTGACTGTGTCTTGTAACTTGTCGCTGTGGCGTGTGACACCTGGCGTGTTAGTGGGGCTGTGGCGTGTGGCTCGTGGCGTGTTGCTGTGGCGTGTGGCTTTTGCATGTGATTGTTATCTAAATCCCTTTACACAGTGCTGAAATCGCGGCTCCGAATCTGCCTTCTGTCGTTCGTTACAAACTTCATCATGCAGCTGCCTTTAAACCTTCGCAACGGATTGCACGAATGACTTGCTAAATGCTGAATTTTGATTATGTATTATTGTTTTATTTTGTTTTATCGACCATTGCGACATTATTATTATGACATTTATATGGTTTGGCTTATTTTGTTGTTTCAATCCTATACTTATGTATTTGTGATTCAATTCTACTATGTGACATTTTATGTAATTTTGTATTCAGTTTTGATTATTTATTTTTTATTTTAGTATGTTTTGATTAAAAATGTATTTGTATTCCTGCGGGCGAAACATAGTGATATTAAATACGTGTATAGTTTAAATTTTTTGAAGTGAGCCGATCCACTTATCAGCATCGCAATGGCATTGTGTCTACACAATCGTATCATCTGCTTTTATTCTCGAAACCGCAAACCAGTTACTTACAAAAAGGGTTAGAACTACTTTGCTTGTATATTTAAATTTCAACCTTATTCCTCGTTGAGTGGGTTTAAAGAGGTCTAAACTCGAGTTTTACATTCTTTATTTAATACGAGTACATCCCTGTCGTGGCTCAAGCAAGATAGATGGCACTGAATGTAAATAAGCGGCCTGACAGCCTGACAAAAAGATTGCGACCATAGAGTACATTGTATATGTTTCGACTTTTTCCAGCGAATTTTAACAGGCGTAAAATGTCATGTCATGTGTAATTTCGGTTACAATCACAGATATTAACAGTTGGCTAACCTGATAGCACAAACTACCAACCTAAAAGCAGGGTGACTTCCGCAAAGATAACCAATTGCAGGCCTAACAACCATATCCTAGCGACAACTGTTTTAGCGTAGCGATAGTAACGTTAGCGCGCGAAAAATTATGATCGACCGATCGTTGACCGATTTCGACGTCAGTCAATTTTATCAAACCGTAAAATAATATTTTGTTCGTTTGACGCTTTGGTTTGACGTCATTCCCATATGAAAGAGACAACTATGTCATATGACAATACGGTACTCTTTTCGGTGAACACTTATTACAGCAAATTTGGTCTAGATGACGTTGTCAATATAAAAAGAATGGTCTACAACCGCATAAAAAACTGTTTTATTATAAGTAACGCCATCTCTCGTTCATTTTTGAACTAAACTGCTGAGAACGATTCAAAGTATGGGCTTTGTCGCTCCATTTACTTTCATCCTTCTCGGTTCTATCTATCCGATGTATGTGTCAGGGCGCACGGCGCTGTCGGTGGCGTCGCTGTGCGCGGCGGGCGCGGCGTGCGCGGCGCTGCTGCTGGAGCGCGGCGCGGACACGGCGCGCGCCGACCGGGACCGCGCCGCGCCGCTGCTGGTCGCCGCCTTCGAGGGGCACACGTGAGTATTGCATGTAGTTCAAAATAGTAGATTGTACAACTAGTGCATAAAACGCCCCATTTTACGCGAGACGCTTTACTCTTACTATACTCTAAGATGGGTTCAGAAGCCGAAGGCATATCATACGCATACCTGTCTCGAATTTGACTGGTTTTTTTTTACTGTAAATTATGTAGATTTTTGAAGGTGCTTCATTCAAATAATAGGTATTCCGCTCTCACTCGGCCAACTTTTATTTGTGGTAGGCCATAAAACTGATGGCTTTAGAGCTTTTCGAAGGCGGTTTTACTTCATTATCAAAAAGTACTATTGTAATTCCTCATGTTATAAATCTTTCCACTTTTTTTGCCAGCGAAATCTGCGAACTGCTGCTAGAGCACGAGGCGGACATAGAGGCGTCGGACCGCGGCGGGCGCGCGGCGCTGTGGGCGGCGGCGTCGGCCGGGCACGCGCGCACCACGCGCCTGCTGCTCTTCTGGGGCGCCTGCGTCGACAGCATGGACCGCGAGGGCCGCACCGTGCTCAGCACCGCCGCCGCGCAGGGTGAGTCCGCCCGCCGACCGACCCAGACCCACCCACCGACGGACCCAAACCTGCCCACCGACGGACCCGAACCCGCCCACCGACTAACCCAAACCCGCCCACTGACCGATCCGAAGCCACCCACCGACAGACACACAACCACCCATCGACAGACCCACAGCCACCCACCGACAGACCCACAGCCACCCACCGACAGACCCACAGCCACCCACCGACAGACGCACAGCCACCCACCGACCGACACGAAACCACCCACCGACCGACCCAAATCAACCCATCAACCGACCCAAACCAATAACCAACCCACCGACCGACACAAACCTGCAAACCGACAGATCCGACCCATAAACGCATACGGTTTTTTACAAGTAATTTCGGAGGTTTGATTAAGTAAGTAAGTAAACGCTTTATTGTACAGAAAATACAGAAATAAATACAGGTTACCAACAGTGAGATACGGTACAAAGGCGGACTTATCCCTATAAGGGATCTCTACCAGTCAACCTTTGAGCGGTAGAGAGGAGAAGTTAATTTAAGGGACCGACAAAGAGTTCGTTTATAATCACAAATAGTGAAGGAGAATAAATAATAATACAATACTCATACAAAAGCCAACCATATTATAACATACTACTACATAATATACATACATACATACAATACATATACTAAATACAAACACAGTTGATAAAAAATAATTCGTAAATATTTAAAGACATGGTGTCAGCCACATCTTCTTCAAGTTTTCCCTAAACGAATACACGGACGGAGATTGCCTGACGGAGGTCGGTAACCGATTCCACAGCCTAGCAGCGTGCACAGAGAAGGATTTGGAGTAAGTTCTGGAAGAGGTAGAATGAGAGGCTAGAAGAAGATTGGTACTTGACCGCAAACGATGCTGGCTGCCAACAGCTAAGTAGCTGAAGCACTCAGAGAGGTATAGAGGGGCAGAAGGATTGAAAATAATGTTGAAAAGCAATGACAAAATATGGACGTTCCTACGATCCCTGATAGGCAACCACTTCAACTGCGCGCGAAAAAGTGACACGTGATCGTACTTACGGAGCCCAAAAATGTATCGAATACATACATTCTGCAGGCGATCGAGCTTGTCAAGTAGCCCCTCAGTAAGGTCCAGGTAACCAATATCACCATAATCAAGCAGCGGTAGCAAAAGAGATTGAGCTAGTGTGATTTTGGTTTGGAGTGGCAGAAAATTCTGCTAGCGTCTGAGTGAGTGAAGCGAGGCAAAGAGCTTCCGACTGACCTCAGCAACTTGAGCTGACCAGGAGAGCGTTTGATCCATGATGATTCCCAGATTTCTGACGGTAGGTGAGAAAGGAATAACTGTATCATCGAAATACAAATTTGGAACTACCAAGTCAGAAATCCGAGAAAAAAAAAAGGTGGACTTCCAATTACGATCGCTTGCGTCTTCTTTGCATTAACGCTGAGGCCAAAGCTCGCCGCCCATTTGCGGATAGTGATAAGGTCAGCATTAAGGCGATCAATCAGTAGAGGAAAATCGTCAAGGGTAGCTGCAGAATAGATTTGTAAATCATCAGCATATAGGTGGAAAGAAGAATTTAAAGAAGAGGTAATACCGTTAATGAAAATAGAAAAGAGGAGAGGAGAAAGTGCACCCCCTTGTGGAACACCAGCGGCAAGATCGCACCACTCGGAGAACGCGTCATCAATTTTGACACGCTGGCGCCTCCCATAGAGGTACGAATGGAACCAGGCCAATGCAGTAGAAGACACATTTAGTGTGCTCAGCATGCCAAGAAAGATATCGAAGTCAACGGTATTAAATGCACTACTAAAGTCAAGTAGAACAAGAACCGTTAGCTGTCTGTTTTCAATATTCAGACGAATGTCGTCAGTGACTTTGACGAGAGCAGTGACAGTGATTAAGTTGAAATGTAAAAAAATATATTATTTTTACTTCAGCCCAATTATTTTGATAACTATGTTCTGTCATCAGGTAACGTGGAGGTGGTCCGCCAACTGCTGGACCGCGGGCTGGACGAGAACCATCGCGACAACTCGGGTTGGACGCCGCTGCACTATGCCGCCTTTGAAGGTATACATCAGTACAATACAATGCAAAAATCACAATACAACAATGCAAATATTATTTTATTGAACACCACAAAACAGTACAAGGAGGTTAGTAGGCGGTCTTATCGCTTAAAAGCGATCTCTTCAGACAACCAAAATACAGAAACGAAGATGAAATAACTAATACTACACTATCGATTTCATGTACTACTCAAAAGAGAATAGGGGCTGCAAGTATTTTGATCGTTACGTGAAAATTATATTTAATATGTGAAACTAATTGATACTTCATTAAATGATTATTAGCCAAAATAAAAACAAAAGCTTTGTATTAATGTTATAAAAAAAAAATACTGTTTCAGATAGTTTTCACGTAACGATCAAAATACTTGTGGCCTTGTGGGTAGTATTTTTGTGCTAGACCATAAAACTGATGATTTTAGAAGATTACTTTGTTTTTGAAGGCGGTCTTAATTTTTTTTTGAAGATTTCTTATTTACACTGCGGCGAAGCCACTGGCACGATCTGTTAAGCATCTGTTCACATCTTCATCTTCGTCCCATCAAACAGGTCACATCGAAGTGTGCGAAGCTTTATTAGAAGCAGGCGCGAAGATTGACGAAACGGACAACGACGGAAAGGGGGCGCTCATGCTGGCGGCCCAGGAGGGGCACACGGCGCTGGTCGAGGCGCTGGTCGACGACTGGGGCGCGCCGGTGCACCAGCACGCGCACGACGGGAAGACCGCGCTGAGGTAATCTTGGGATTTTTGCACTTTTCACTGTCGCCTCCCATAAGCCTCCATCGTGTGGAGACAATAGGAAGACCGCTCTGAGGTAATCTTGGGATTTTTGCACTTTTCACTGTCGCCTCCCATAAGCCTCCATCGTGTGGAGACAATAGGAAGACCGCTCTGAGGTAATCTTGGGATTTTTGCACTTTTCACTGTCGCCTCCCATAAGCCTCCATCGTGTGGAGACAATGGGAAGACCGCTCGGAGGTAATCTTGGGATTTTTGCACTTTTCTCTGTCGCCTCCCATAAGCCTACATCGTGTGGAGACAATGGGAAGACCGCGCTGAGGTAAATTTGGGATTTTTGCACTTTTCACTGTCGCCTCCCATAAGCCTCCATCGTGTGGAGACAATGGGAAGACCGCGCTGAGGTAATCTTGGGGTTTTTGCACTTTTCACTGTCGCCTCCCATAAGCCTCCATCGTGTGGAGACAATGGGAAGACCGCTCTGAGGTAATCTTGGGATTTTTGCACTTTTCACTGTCGCCTCCCATAAGCCTCCATCGTGTGGAGACAATGGGAAGACCGCTCTGAGGTAATCTTGGGATTTTTGCACTTTTCTCTGTCGCCTCCCATAAGCCTCCATCGTGTGGAGACAATGGGAAGACCGCGCTGAGGTAAATTTGGGATTTTTGCACTTTTCACTGTCGCCTCCCATAAGCCTCCATCGTGTGGAGACAATGGGAAGACCGCTCTGAGGTAATCTTGGGATTTTTGCACTTTTCTCTGTCGCCTCCCATAAGCCTCCATCGTGTGGAGACAATGGGAAGACCGCGCTGAGGTAATCTTGGGATTTTTGCACTTTTCACTGTCGCCTCCCATAAGCCTCCATCGTGTGGAGACAATGGGAACACCGCGCTGAGGTAATCTTGAGATTTTTGCACTTTTCACTGTCGCCTCCCATAAGCCTCCATCGTGTGGAGACAATGGGAAGACCGCGCTGAGGTAAATTTGGGATTTTTGCACTTTTCACTGTCGCCTCCCATAAGCCTCCATCGTGTGGAGACAATGGGAAGACCGCGCTGAGGTAATCTTGGGGTTTTTGCACTTTTCACTGTCGCCTCCCATAAGCCTCCATCGTGTGGAGACAATGGGAAGACCGCTCTGAGGTAATCTTGGGATTTTTGCACTTTTCACTGTCGCCTCCCATAAGCCTCCATCGTGTGGAGACAATGGGAAGACCGCTCTGAGGTAATCTTGGGATTTTTGCACTTTTCTCTGTCGCCTCCCATAAGCCTCCATCGTGTGGAGACAATGGGAAGACCGCGCTGAGGTAAATTTGGGATTTTTGCACTTTTCACTGTCGCCTCCCATAAGCCTCCATCGTGTGGAGACAATGGGAAGACCGCGCTGAGGTAATCTTGGGGTTTTTGCACTTTTCACTGTCGCCTCCCATAAGCCTCCATCGTGTGGAGACAATGGGAAGACCGCTCTGAGGTAATCTTGGGATTTTTGCACTTTTCACTGTCGCCTCCCATAAGCCTCCATCGTGTGGAGACAATGGGAAGACCGCTCTGAGGTAATCTTGGGATTTTTGCACTTTTCTCTGTCGCCTCCCATAAGCCTCCATCGTGTGGAGACAATGGGAAGACCGCGCTGAGGTAAATTTGGGATTTTTGCACTTTTCACTGTCGCCTCCCATAAGCCTCCATCGTGTGGAGACAATGGGAAGACCGCTCTGAGGTAATCTTGGGATTTTTGCACTTTTCTCTGTCGCCTCCCATAAGCCTCCATCGTGTGGAGACAATGGGAAGACCGCGCTGAGGTAATCTTGGGATTTTTGCACTTTTCACTGTCGCCTCCCATAAGCCTCCATCGTGTGGAGACAATGGGAACACCGCGCTGAGGTAATCTTGAGATTTTTGCACTTTTCACTGTCGCCTCCCATAAGCCTCCATCGTGTGGAGACAATGGGAAGACCGCTCTGAGGTAATCTTGGGGTTTTTGCACTTTTCACTGTCGCCTCCCATAAGCCTCCATCGTGTGGAGACAATGGGAAGACCGCGCTGAGGTAATCTTGTGATTTTTGCACTTTTCACTGTCGCCTCCCATAAGCCTCCATCGTGTGGAGACAATGGGAAGACCGCTCTGAGGTAATCTTGGGATTTTTGCACTTTTCACTGTCGCCTCCCATAAGCCTCCATCGTGTGGAGACAATGGGATGACCGCGCTGAGGTAATCTTGGGGTTTTTGCACTTTTCACTGTCGCCTCCCATAAGCCTCCATCGTGTGGAGACAATGGGAAGACCGCTCTGAGGTAATCTTGGGATTTTTGCACTTTTCACTGTCGCCTCCCATAAGCCTCCATCGTGTGGAGACAATAGGAAGACCGCTCTGAGGTAATCTTGGGATTTTTGCACTTTTCACTGTCGCCTCCCATAAGCCTCCATCGTGTGGAGACAATGGGAAGACCGCTCTGAGGTAATCTTGGGATTTTTGCACTTTTCTCTGTCGCCTCCCATAAGCCTCCATCGTGTGGAGACAATGGGAACACCGCGCTGAGGTAATCTTGAGATTTTTGCACTTTTCACTGTCGCCTCCCATAAGCCTCCATCGTGTGGAGACAATGGGAAGACCGCTCTGAGGTAATCTTGGGGTTTTTGCACTTTTCACTGTCGCCTCCCATAAGCCTCCATCGTGTGGAGACAATGGGAAGACCGCGCTGAGGTAATCTTGTGATTTTTGCACTTTTCACTGTCGCCTCCCATAAGCCTCCATCGTGTGGAGACAATGGGAAGACCGCTCTGAGGTAATCTTGGGATTTTTGCACTTTTCACTGTCGCCTCCCATAAGCCTCCATCGTGTGGAGACAATGGGAAGACCGCGCTGAGGTAATCTTGGGGTTTTTGCACTTTTCACTGTCGCCTCCCATAAGCCTCCATCGTGTGGAGACAATGGGAAGACCGCTCTGAGGTAATCTTGGGATTTTTGCACTTTTCGCTGTCGCCTCCCATAAGCCTCCATCGTGTGGAGACAATGGGAGAACGCTCTGAGGTAATCTTGGGATTTTTGCACTTTTCACTGTCGCCTCCCATAAGCCTCCATCGTGTGGAGACAATGGGAAGACCGCGCTGAGGTAAATTTGGGATTTTTGCACTTTTCACTGTCGCCTCCCATAAGCCTCCATCGTGTGGAGACAATGGGAGACCGCTCTGAGGTAATCTTGGGATTTTTGCACTTTTCTCTGTCGCCTCCCATAAGCCTCCATCGTGTGGAGACAATGGGAAGACCGCGCTGAGGTAATCTTGGGATTTTTGCACTTTTCACTGTCGCCTCCCATAAGCCTCCATCGTGTGGAGACAATGGGAAGACCGCTCTGAGGTAATCTTGGGGTTTTTGCACTTTTCACTGTCGCCTCCCATAAGCCTCCATCGTGTGGAGACAATGGGAAGACCGCGCTGAGGTAATCTTGGGGTTTTTGCACTTTTCACTGTCGCCTCCCATAAGCCTCCATCGTGTGGAGACAATGGGAAGACCGCGCTGAGGTAATCTTGTGATTTTTGCACTTTTCACTGTCGCCTCCCATAAGCCTCCATCGTGTGGAGACAATGGGAAGACCGCTCTGAGGTAATCTTGGGGTTTTTGCACTTTTCACTGTCGCCTCCCATAAGCCTCCATCGTGTGGAGACAATGGGAAGACCGCGCTGAGGTAATCTTGTGATTTTTGCACTTTTCACTGTCGCCTCCCATAAGCCTCCATCGTGTGGAGACAATGGGAAGACCGCTCTGAGGTAATCTTGGGGTTTTTGCACTTTTCACTGTCGCCTCCCATAAGCCTCCATCGTGTGGAGACAATGGGAAGACCGCGCTGAGGTAATCTTGGGATTTTTGCACTTTTCACTGTCGCCTCCCATAAGCCTCCATCGTGTGGAGACAATGGGAAGACCGCGCTGAGGTAATCTTGTGATTTTTGCACTTTTCACTGTCGCCTCCCATAAGCCTCCATCGTGTGGAGACAATGGGAAGACCGCTCTGAGGTAATTTTGTGATTTTTGCAATTCTCACTGTCGCCTCCCACAACCCTCCATCGTCTGGAAGAAACTCCACCGACCAGAGTGCAACTCTTAAGTTTGATGCTGATGCCGATGCTCCACCCCAGACTGGCGGCGCTGGAGGGCCACTTCGACACGGTGCGCGCGCTGCGGCGGCGCGGCGCCGACGCCGACGCTCTGGACGCCGACCGGCGCAGCGCGCTGTACGTGCTGGCGCTGGACAACCGGCTCGCCATGGCGCGCTTCCTGCTCGCAGACTGCGGCGCGCGCGCAGACACCACTGACCTGGAGGTTAGCTTACGATATAATGGATTAGACCTCAGAATACAGTCTCTGAACCAGAACCCGCGTTCAGTCATAATCGCAGTGAGTCCATTTTTTAGGGTTCCGTAGCCAAAATGGCAAAAATGGAACCCTTATAGTTTCGTCATGTCCGTCTGTCTGTCTGTCCGCGGCATAGCTCAGAGACTGTTTTTATTAGAAAGCTGTAATTTTGCATAGATATACATATTAGTTAGGCCAAAAAAGTGCTGGGATAAAATCTTTAAAAAAATTATTTGGGGTACCTATCCTACACATAAAGTTGGGATGTTTTTTTTATCGCTCGTCCAATCCATAGTGTGGGGTATCGTTAGATAGATCTTTCAAACATATGGGGGGTACTTTTGCCAAATATTTAGCGGGAAAAACTTACAAATTTATTCAAAACCGTCGGTGCACGAGTCCGACTCGCACTTGGCTGGTTTTTTTTTTTTAAGTATGTATTTGTTATAGGGCCGGACTCCATTGCACGTCTCGGCTTGGCAAGGTCACGTGGACATGGTTAATCTACTCATTAAAGTTGGTAAGTACTATTTAAATATAAGGGTGTTACCACATCAATTGATCAATCATCGATTAGTGTGGTAGCTTTGGCTGATCGATGGCTTGGTGTGGTCTAGTAGACACTATCGATCGATGTTGACTGTTCCATTCTACTATCGATCGATTGATGTGGTAACAGCTTACCAACTTAACAACAATCTAGGCGGCTTAGCAAAAACTAAATGTATATTCATAATAGTAATATATTTCGCAATCATTTTAAGACGAGTAACTATTCTAGTAAATTCAATTTGATTTCAGTCTTAAATCTTGGTGTTAAGGTTGAAATTGTAACTACACTTATGTGTAGTGTAGTTACAATTTCAACCCTAACAATTAGCAATTATTGTACAACGCCGGGGAAAGGCTTAACTTGTTAAATTAATGATTTATTGATTAGTATTTTCTTTGATTTGATATAAGAAGCGCTATTTAAGTATTTCTAAGACATGCTCAAAAACTTTAGACTAACAAACGCGTTAAAACAGCATAACTAGTTACTATGAAATAATTTGTCATATAATTCATCACGTAAGTTTTACAAACGATTCTATCGTTTACAGGGCGCTCTACCCTTTATTTGTCAGAACTAAAATGAAAAATCCTGAATTCTAGTCTCTTCTGATTTTATATCTACTAAAAATGTGTAATAAAATAAAAATACCAAAAGACTGCTATAGATATTGATGATGGTTCAACACAAAAATGTTTTACACGAACCAATCACCCTCTGGACACCGCATCTTCTATAATTTACTTTTAAAGTCATTACGAAAAAAGCCGCGGTGAGCGGGCCGGGGGAGTGCGTCGTGATTGGTTCATAGCTTGTCATCTCGCTTGTCATCTGGTTGAAAGCGAGCCGCGATTCGACGCTAGAGAGATTTATAGGCGCAAATGAGCTTATGCGTTTCAGAAACGTTCGCAATGACACTTGGTGTCCAGAGGGCGGTTTGTCCGTGATTTTTTAAGTAAACTTCTATTGCTAATGATATTCGACATTTAGTTACTTTGGTTTATGATATAATTTTGAAAAGCAGAAAAAATCATAGAAGACGTTTGTGCTATGTACTGTCTATGTTCATCGTGATATATGTCAAATAAATGGTTAAGAGAATGTTGCTTTCATACGATGTGTTCGTCAGGTGGTGCAGATGTGGACGGACGCGACCGCTGCGGCCGCACGGCGCTGCACGCGGCGGCCTGGCGAGGCCGGTCGGCCGTGCTAGCCTCGCTGCTAGCGCACGGGGCTAGCACCAGCGCCGTCTGCACACAGGGCGCCACGCCGCTAGGTAACATAGGAGCTCCGCGAAGCGGTTATCATCAGTTTGATGAGAAGCATTGATATTGTTTCGCGTGGCGTTTCGTCAGCCGTGCCGTCTCGTTACCTCTCTTTTTCCCCTGCAACGGACCGACGTCACTCCAGGCGTATTTAAGGGGCTCCCCTGAGCCAGACGCTGAAATGGCTGCTTTTTAGAGCCATTCTGTACATTAATTAAATGGTAAAAAACAAAATATATAAATACATTAAGTATTTATAACATCTTAACGTTTCATTCTTTTTCGTATTTAATATTATATTATATGATATCTGCATCACAAGTAATTCAAGTTGCAAATAATGTTGTTACTATATCATAAGCATAATTTACTTTGACTTGTGACATAACACCAATGTATAGAGAATTTAGTAGGCTAGGATTTTCTCTACGTTTAACATTATTGTAATACCTTTTTATAATAATAATAATAATCATCATCGGCCTATTTGCGTCCTACTGCTGGGTGCGAATTGTGAACGAATATTTTTTTTCAAAAAGACGCGCTATTTCTGATAACACAGTGTAAAATGAAGATAGACCGTTATTGAATAGATGTCGCCACTAAAACGAAGTTGTTTAGCAGAAGTGAGGTGGGGTGAGGTAGGCGCGAAGCGTTCAAGGTCAGGGTAGCCTCGAAGTTTGACTTGTACTGTACGCGCTGTGTCCGCAGGGATCGCGGCGCAGGAGGGGCACGAGGAGTGCGTGGTGTGGCTGCTGCAGCACGGCGCCGACCCGCTGCAGGCTGATCACTGCGGTGAGTGAGCGGCAAGCCCGAGGCCACCACATATCCTAACCAGCAGAGCTAGCACGACTGGCCGCGACTTGGTTTGTCGCGCGAGGTTGTATCACCCGTCCCATTGTATCCCGAGTGCAGTAAAGGACGGGCAGAAGTTCTCGCGCGAGATAGAAGTCGTACTGTGAGTTGTGCTAGCTACTGTCTGTCTGCTTGTTACCTGTTCAGGGAAAAACCCGCTGTACCAATCTAGATGAAATTTGGTAAGAAGATAGTTTGAATATTGAGGAATGTATGCTACTTTTTATTCTGGAAAATTGTATAATTCTCGCGGATAGCGATAACCGAAATCTAAGAGGACGAAGTCGCGGGCAACAGCTAGTGTAAGTATGTATATAAGTTGTCCGTCAACTCTTTGCAAGTGAATATAAAAATCGATTGAGATCAAATTTTGTGTACTTATATAAATCCGGTGACAATACAATAATCTGAAGAGGTAACAAACAGACAGACAGTAGCTAGCACAACTCACAGTACGACTTCTATCTCGCGCGAGAACAACTGTCCGTCTAATGTCACTCAGAATGCAACGGGACGGGTGATATAATCTCGCGCGACAAACAAAGTCGCGGCCAGTCGTGCTAGCCCTACTGAGAGACAGAAAGACATTACTTTCGCATTTATAATATTAGTTAGGATACGAACGGTGCAAGTTAAGTAAAAGCTTGTAATAAGCGAAGCATCTGCTTCTTACGAGTATTTTCGGAAGCTTGGTTTACGTGAAAATTTAAAATTATTTTAATTTTGACGTCAGTCACCATCATCAGCCCAATTAGGTCGTCAGCGCGTTCCGCGAGTCAATAACCTTTTTACGTTACAAACTGCAAACATCTCACTGTCCTGTCTGTGTGTCATAGGCCGCACGCCGGCTAAAGTGGCGTGGCGCGCCGGCCAGTCGCCCACATCTGCCGGCTGCTGGAGCGCTGGTCGCCCGCGCCCGACGACCACCCCCCCAGTAAGTGCCACTATACTTACATGCAGAGATTTTAAACCCATTATTTGACAATGTATATCATGACATGACCAGACATAGGAATCCACGGGGCAAAATTTTATGACAGGTAAGGAGTTCCTATAACGATAAACTCAATTATCGATGCTTGTTCCATATACTAGTGATCGCCCCCAGCATTGTGTGTAATTTTTTATAAGTATTGGT
>OY829533.1:3577447-3712880 GCA_963691665.1 Clepsis dumicolana | reverse complement strand
CCCCCGATCAAGAATGCCCTTTTCTTTTCAAAGTTACTAAATGTCATTTCGACCTTATACCAACTACCCACAAATGAACCAAGCACAGACCACTCCCAAGCAGTATTTATTTGACAGCTGTCACCGCTTGACGTTTCGTTAAAATCATAACAAATGAAGGTAATTTATAACTTTAGACTAGTTTAGACTATGATCAACACCGACTAGTGTATCGATTCTCCGACATATATATATTTATTTATATGTTGGTATTTACTTCTACTTTGTATTTAGTAGTATATTGTAATATGGTAGGATTTTGTATGTGTGTGTGTGTGTATTGTATTGTCTCCCGATATTTATAATTATGAACTCACTTTGTGTCGATCCCCAGTGAACTATTCCTCTCCACCACTCAAAGGTTGACTGGCAGAGATCCCTTAAAGGGATAAGTCCGCCTTTGTACTCAAATGTTATTGTTGTAACTTGTGTTTTATCCTGTTTTTTGTACAATAAAGTGTTTACTCACTTAATTACTTTTTAACTCTACTTGGACACTTGTTTATGTATGTATGTATATCTTTATTGCACATAAAACAAAAAAATACAGATAACAGAACAAAAGCAAATGTACAAAGGCGAACTTACTTACTTTCCCCGTATTGTTAGAGAAAAGCACTATACAAGCCTCGGCCGAAACAGGGATTGCCGGCCTCGCGATACTCTGCCATTCCTAACCCACTCGTCCGGCAACTATCTTCCCGGCCTCGGCAGTAATGTACTATTATCATTGTTTGACAGAAGACTCCCCGGAATACAAGCGGCGCAGTGTGCACAGCAACTCTACCAAGTCGTCGGCCTCTGCCAGAGACCATGACGCATCAGAACCCGCACACGCGCACGAAAAGGTTAGAATCCATTAAATAGGCTATTCTACTCTTTTTTGAAAAGTGGCTAAAATTGTTAATTATTGTTCTTTTAGACCGTAAAAAAATTATTGCATTTTTGTGGGACTTAAAACAATTTAAAAACTTAATTTTAAAATGAACTTCTCATGAACAGACGAGAACGCTGCCGCCCATGATTTTCTGTATACTATCTGTGTCGTGACTCGTGGCGTCACATAGTTTGTAAACAAAGTGAGAATATAAAACAAAATCACATTCGAAAGTAACATGCGGATGACGTTTAGTCAGTTGTTGCCGTTGTTTACAAATTGTATGACGTCACGATCATGGCCCAGAGTGTTTTTGACGTTTCAAATTACAGATTAAAAAATACGTTTTTTTAAATTTAATTTCCACGACATGTGTATGAAATACATATATTTTTTTTTATTTGTGATGTGAGTCCAATAGCCTATTGTAGTACCTAATAATCAGTATTTTCAATAACTTTATTAAGTGGTAAAATAAAATGACATTTTTTTGATATCAAAATTCAAAATTTTATTCAGCAAATAGGCAGTTGAATGCTCTTTTACACGTCTTTTTTTTTTAGTCTACCAGCGCTTTCGGAAAGACTATGATTGAGAAGAATGCGCCGCAAGAAACTCGGCACAAAGTATTTTTTTCTAAGAACAAGTTACATTGTCTCTTACAATACGTAACCACAGATGAATTACACAAAGAAACCTCACTGTATCATTAGGAAATTAAGAGAATATTTTTTTGCAGTATTTTTGAAACACGTGTAAAAAATAATTATTAGAACAGCAAAGCCAGAACACTTTCATTGACCAGCACATGTATGATGATGATGATGATGATGATGATGATGATGTGTGGGGACGCACGGCTGGACCAGGCGGGCTGGCGATCGTCTTGTGCGTTCATTCACCAGCAAATGTAGCACGGCGCGCCATTTTGTCGCTTGTCGCGCAGTGCGTCCCTTTCATAGTAACGGAATCAGTGAAGGACGCACTGAGCGACAAGCGACAAAATGGCGCGCGTCTTAGCCCCCCTGGAGATGTACAGGGTCACCTGGACCGTGTTTTATAAAGCTACAAGTTACAATTTACAAGCGGAAGTCTCCTCGGATGAGACTTCCGCTTGTAAAATATCTGCGAAAGCATAATTATCTGCATCAAGACATCATCCCTATTGTTTGCAGCCGAACCGGGCGAATCTGTCGCTCTCTTTCGCACAGCAAGTTGCCCGCTGCGGGCGCAGCCGGCGCGAGAAAGAGAGGGAGAAGGTCATACCGGAACACCAGGCTGTCGAGAAGGACTCTAAATTAAGGTTTGTTTGTTCACTCCCGACGAAATAGAGGGGTGTTATAAGTTTGACCTGTGTATGTGTGTATCTGTCTGTGGCGTCATAGCTTCCAAACGGATGGACCGATTTCGATGCGATTTATTTAAACCGAAAGCTAGTTTAATCTAGATGGATCTTAGCTAAGTTTCATTAAAATCGGATCACCCGCTTTTCAAATATTGAACTTTGAAATGACAATGTCGGGGGTTTTTCAACTTTTCTAAGTTGGTTAGGTTAGGTCCGTTAGGTTATATACTTTTATCTACACACATATCATAAGTCCTCTATAATGCGTTCAGAAACCGTAGAAAATGACCAGCATTGCAGCACGACGACGACTTCGCCGCCAGCCCCAGCACTATCGTAATGACTTTTCGATATCGAATTCGATGTTTCAAATTTGAAAACCAGCGTAATTTACAATCATAGTGCAATAAAACGGATCACTCACGTATATAAGTCGAGTTCAGTCCGACATGTATAAATAATAATGTGATATTTTTTTTTTACAATAAAAAAACAGTTTACGAAACGTCAGCTCGGTATGTTTGTCTATGATTTAAAAAAAAATGTTCAAATTCGTGACAGGTATGGGTATGATACATGCCTTCGGCTTCTGAACCCATCTTAGAGTACTTATAATATGTGTGTAGATAAAGTAATGTATGCAACTCCGCATAATTAGGCCTTAAAACACTCTTGTGATTTCGCTTCGCCTCGTTTTTTAACACACTCGTGTTTTAAGGACCCTCATTATGTAGCAACTGCATAAACTACTATTAGTTGATGTGTAACATTATTCGCACAACTACAGATCTTAGTGATAAGCAAATAAGTTTTCTGATAAAAAAATCATTTTTAGTACAGTTTTTTTTGCGACTGAACTTTTTTACCTCCGACGCAAAAAGAGACGTGTTATGGTATAAGTTTGACATGTGTAAGTGTGTTTCTGTGTATCTCTCTGTAGCACTGTAGCTCCCAAACGGATGGACCGATGGCTTTTTTTAATCGAAAGCTAGTTTAATCGAGATGGTTCTTAGCTAAGTCAAAGACGATAAAACCAAGAGCTATACAATGTCGCGTTCCTGTAAAATAATGAGCCTGCTGTAGCTAGTTTCACTATAGAGAGGTCTCTGTATCATTAATTTTGTATGACACATCTATGAACTGAAAGAAAAAACGAATTTAGTTACCGCTATTGTGTTAGCCTGAGTTCTAAATGTCATACCAATGTCATAAAATGAAAATGTCTTGGGTTTTTCAACTTTTCTAAGATGGTTAGGTTATTATTATTATAGCTGTCATTTTCTCACAAATAGGAGTTACGCGGCGAACGAGCGAGACGCAGACATACGGGGCTACGCGTGTGAGCGGGACAGGAGACGCGACGAGCGTCACGGCCACACAGACAGGGACAACATGAGCCCTTTGTACGCTTCGCCGCCGCGAAGCCCTGTCAGCGACGCTTGCAGCCCCACGCAGCCGCTAGGTGAGGCGCTGGTCGGACACACCCACGCGCTCATTGGCGAGTGCGCTAAAATCGCAGTCGGTCAATACTTACTTCGTTCCGGTATGGAGAGTAGGACAGCCGGTGTAGTTTGTAGTTACGGGCACAAGAGGCATTTCATCTTAGCTCTTTAGGTTGGCAACGCATCTGCGAACCCTCCGGGGTTGCGGGTGTCTAAGGGCGGTGGTGATCACTAACCATCAGGTGACCCACCTGCTCGTTTCATTCATGGAATATTCAGACCGCACCAAACTGATGGCTTTGGAGGATTATTTTATGTACTTTCTTATTTGAAGGCGTTTTTACTTTTTTTGTTAAAATATTTACTATGTTTGTAAACTGTCTTTGTTTCTGTATTTTCTGTACAATAAGTAATGTATGCAACTCTACATAATTAGGCCTTACAACACAAGTGTGAAACTCGGCTTTGCCTCGTTTCATAAAACCACACTCATTAATAAATAAATCAACAAATATCATGGGACTATTGACACCTATTGACCTAGTCCCAAACTAGGCAAAGCCTGTACTATGGGTACTAGACAACGGGTAAACATACTTATATAGATAAATACATACTTATATACATCCAAGACCCGAGAACAAACATTCGTATTCATCATACAAACATCTGCCCCGACCGGGGATCGAACCCGGGACCTCAAGCTTCATAGTCAGGGTCTCTTAACCACTAGGCTATTCAGTCGTAATGCTTTAAGGAGCCTCATTATGTGACAGATGCATAAACTACTATTTTCCCACAGGTTCACAGCCGCCCAGTTTGTCCTCTGTGCAGCCGATGGCAGACACACACTTCAATAGGGACACACACATGCGCATCATACTCGGGAGGGAGACGAGAGCCGAGCAGGACCGGCATGAGAGGTGAGCGCTATGCACTATCCCTGTTATTCATAAACCTATATTAACTAAAATGCCGTTAAAGTTCGTTTGTCCTTTTTTGTCACGTTGACATTTCCGTTAGTAAGAAGGAGACAACAGCTATTTTAGCTAATGGAGGCTTGAGTGACGTTTATGAATAAGGCCCTATATGTCAGTTACAAAACTAAGGCACTTTGAAGGAGAATAGTTCTTAAACTACAAGTTCAAATTGAATGTTATCCTAACTAATGTTATAAATACGAAAGTAACTCTGTCTGTCCGTTTGTTACCTCTTCACGGGAAAACCGCTGCACTAATCTAGATCAAATTTGGTAAGAAGATAGTTTGAATATTCAGGAATAACATAGGCTGCTTTTAAACCCCCGACGAAAAAGAGGGGTCTTATAAGTTTGACCTGTGTATCTGTGTGTCTGTGTATCTGTCTGTGGCATCGTAGCTCGCAAGCGGATGGGCCGATTTCGATGCGGTTTTTTTTTCTTCGAAAGCTTGTTCAATCGAGATGGTTCTTGGCTAAGTTTAATTAAAATCGGTTCACCCATTTTCGAAATATTGAACTTTGAAATGATAATGTCGGAGGTTTTTCAACTTTTCTAATTATTCGAGAAAATGATATAGTTCCCGCGGTATAGCGATAACCGAAATCTACGCGGACGCAGTCGCGGGCAACAACTAGTTGAGAATATATCTAAGTCTTATTAAGCCCTGTAGGTTGCTAAAATTCAGGGTTCTAGCTTTAGCCAGAACAAAATTACAAGATGTTGGAAATGGCCTGAATGGCTTCGAGAAAAGGATGGTACGGCCGAGCCGCTTTGATTTGCTCGACTCGCTGTGCCCCCAGATGATATTTCTGATAAAGCTTTAAGTTTATCCTTATAGCCCTTATATCTGCTGAGCTGGCGATGTTGCAATTTTTTTTAGTTTCCATTCCATTCTATATAAAATGTAATGCTTTCGTATTGTATGTTTTAACCAGCAATAAAACACTTGAAAGTGTTATGTGTTATATGTACCTGTATGTTGCTGTTTTGCTGAGGGTGATGTACCTATAGTATCAGGTGTTTCATGTTTTGAACTAGATTTACCTAATTTTATTTTTCAAGTGCTTTTTTTCTGTTCGTGCCAAATTTCAAAACAGTTTAATCACTGGAAGTAGGCGAAAACAGTTGAATAAGAAATATTTTAACAAAACTGATTGATGGCTTTAGAGAATTACTTTATGTTTTTCCAGTTTTTGTATTTGACAATTTTATAAAAAAAAAATACTGAACCGATTTCGATACAATTTATGTAAGATCGTCTAAGAAGTATACCATTTCAAACAACAAAGAATCATCAAAATCAATTTATAGTAAATCAAGTAATCGCGTAATTAATATTTTTGAAAGATTTTTTGCTTATATTTTTAATAAACTCACCGAAACATGAATACACAGAAAAAAACCAGAAAAATACCAACCCCGGGAATCGAACCCGGAACCTCGACACTCCGGGTCGTGTGCCCACCCTTACACCAGAATTGGTATCATTGATACCAATCCGGGTTCGATTCCCGGGGTTGGTATTTTTCTGGGTTTTTTCTGTGTATTCATGTTTCGGTGAGTTTATTAAAAATATAATTGATACTCACGGGAAGACCGTAAAAATAAAAAATAATTGGAAAAATAATAAAAAATACAAAAAGATTTTCCAATTGAGATCATGAATAGATGTTTTGCTATTTAATTTTTTTATGTAATTGTTTATTTCGTACTTTTAAAAGGGGTTTATTTATTATTATTATTAGCCCTGATCATTGTATGTTTAACAGCTAATTACAATCTGCAAGAATAAGCTTCTTTGAAAAGTGAAGTTCTTTTGGTTAGGTTATAATAATATTAACCAAGGAGTGTGGGGTGTTTTTGCCGCAATATTTGCATATATATTATTTTGTTATATATTATGTACATATAGTGTGGCCGCGTCAAAAGGTCGCCTCGCGTACAACCGGCTTATGGGGAGTCTCGGGCGAGCGAGAGGGCGCATATTTAAGAAAACGTGAGTGACAGGGACGCCAGGTTTACTATACCTTGCACTGTTGAAGGTGGAATTCTAAATCATCTCGTTTAGGCTAAATGGTCTGTGTTAAGGACGAATAAACGAACAGGACCGCAAATATCCGCTACAGCTAGTTTCACTTTAGAGAGGTCTTTGTACTATTCAATTCGTAAGACACTTAGAACTCTGCTTAAAACAGTAGCGCCATTATTTTAAAAGAAAGCAACATTGTAAAGACTGGCTCTAGCTGGCATAAGCTAGTTTGGAAAATAAAATTTCTGGACCTGGTCGCTTAATTAGGCAATATGTAAATTTTTACATAGTTTTTTTTTGCATCTTCGAGATTGAGACGTTTTTTTTGGCAGTTGACTACACTAGAGGCTCTGGTGGCGTACGCGTGACCAGTGTGGCGATAAGATCACGCGACAGTACAACTTCTGTACCTAGTTATTCCGATTACTTTTTAAATTAAAAAAAATCAGCAATTTTTAGGGTTCCGTACCTCAAAAGGAAAAAACGGAACCCTTATTGAATTCCATCACGATGGTGCGAGTTATAAGTATAGTAACATGTTTCATTCACTCATCCAATCATTTAATTCATTCACTGCGTTCGAGAGCGGGGTGGTTATAGGTTATAGGAATTATTTTTTTTAACTTTGATTTATTTTTCCATGAAAATGGAATTGAGGTGATCAGATATGGTTTTTAAAATATGTTGACATTGGGTAGTTTTGCTTACTAACGCTTCGTTCATCACATAACTAGGTTTGAAATACTTATGGTTTTGGCTTTTAATAACAAACTAACTGGTTATGGTCTAATATTGCAGTGAAAAATTGAAAAAAAATCTTCATATTATTATGTTTTTTTTTAATAATTAATAACCTTTTGAACGCTATTGGCGAACACAAAAGTTATGCAATATAAGTAATATAATATCCACCCAGTAGATATCCATGTAAATGGGAAGCAAAACTTTAATAGTAACTGTTACATAATGAGTGTTTTAAGGCCTAAATATTGATCCACAATCAACTTTTTATTGCCACTCGTTGCCATGGATATGTCCCCTGGGTAACTCGTCTAAAATATGATTTTCCAAGACCCTACTCCCCCGTAAGTCAGCATTTGCATGGTTAGGAGATGAAGCATGAAGGAATTGGCATATAACTGTTGAAACTTCTAACGTTTGGTGGAGTGGTGCCTTAGAAAATCTTATTTTAGAGAAGTTACCCAGGGGATATCTCCATGGCAACGAGTGGCAATGAAAAGTTGATTGACCCATGTAGAGTTGCATACATGAAGTACTTCATCTACACACATATTATAAGTACTCTACGACGGGTTCAGAAGCCGAAGGCATAATGAACCTGTCACGAATTTGAAGTTTTATTTTTAATCATACACAAACATATCGAGCTGACGTTTCGCATCGACTATTTGTTTTAAATTGAGGCCTAGTTTTAACCCGCGACGAAAAAATAGGGGTGTCATAAGTTTGACATGTGTATCTGTGTATCTGTCTTTGGCATCATAACTGCCAAACGGTTGGATCGATTTCGATACGGTTTTTTTTTCAATCGAAAGCTAGTTCGAGATGGTTCTTAGCCAAGTTTCGTTAAAATCTATTCATCCGTTTTTGAAATATTGAACTTTCAAATGACAATGTCGGGGGTTTTTCAAGTTTTCTAAGTTGGTTAGGTTATTTTAAATTGTATTGGTTTTTGAAGACTAAAATTGACTGTCGTAATGATGGTAATTACCTACGGTTTCTGAGCGCATAAAAGAGGACTTCCGATATGTTTGTAGATAGAATACTATACTTACATAAATGTTAACTACTGTCGTTTGTTAACAGCAAGGGCAAGAGGAATGGCATCGTGACAAACCCTGCGATGCGGCTCGTGGCCAACGTCAGGAACGGACTCGGTAAGCTATTTAAATAATCAAGGGTGTGACGTAAGTCCTTGAGGAGGACCACAGTCAGCAATTAGAGCAGGGAGTGGGAAAGAAACAAGATACTTCCAGCAAAGTAACTTAATTTTAAGCCAAATCGATAGCACAGACAACGCGTTACGACACTCCCTATGAGCTACTGAAGGATGGCACTGGCATAAGAATAAATAATAACATAGTAGAACGGAATCTCTTTTGACCGAGTCCAAAACGCCGCCATTTATATACCTACTTCCCTCTTCACGTCGTTACACCCCGCTGTCATCCAGGCGTGTTGCTAGGGTTGCTTGCTATTAAATATTAGGTACTTACGTCTAAAGATAATATCACTAAGATATAAGTTTTTCTTTGCTTTGAAATCATTATTTTATTCCAGTTTTACAAAATGTGACATTTATAAATCATTACGTACCTACATAATTATAGACACTTCTAAATAAGAAGTTATTATGAGTGCCATACCAAATGAAGCCGTTTTAGGTGATTGAAGTAAGTATTACTTACCTACAAATATAAAATAAAATACGTACAGGCTCGCGTAAAACTATTACAACCAAATTAGAAACAACCAAACGCGCGTGCGGCGACGCCGGCCGTGACAGCCTGACTGAGTAGTCTGTTTAACGAATACTCTAATATCGTGACCTTGAGCCCGTCCGGAGCGGGAGTTTCCGTTCTACTATGTTATTATTTATTCTTATGGCACTCACCCGAACAATGCAACCGACGGAAGGAGACCGTTCTTCAGGAGTAGGCGGCAGCGCGCGGAGTCAGCTGTAGTGGTAGCGACGGTAAAGCCTGTCTGGCCTCAGAGCCAGCCTGAAGATGAGGAGGCGGGCTAGACGCCCAGTTTATCAGCGGTAAGGTGGTTCCTGGAAGAACAGCAGGCGTTAGGGAATTGCTTGACCGCAGCTGTGCCTGGCCACTCGTAGGGGTCGGTTACTGTTCAAAGCCAACGGCTATCCAAGATAGTTTAAATTTGAAAACTAGCGGCGGTTAACGGAAAGATTTGGTGGCTCGGAACAGCTGTTACATTTACAACAAAATACGGCACACTTAAGCGGGTCTGTAGCAATGGAAACTCATCCCAGCGGGAACTTGATGACACACGCACTAGTGCTTAATTGTATATGTTTTTTTTGGAGTTTAATTAGATGAGCTTAAAAGTTTGACGTGAAGTATTTAGACGTGTGCTCACAACGGCTGTGACAGCCAGACTGACAGCGGCTGCTTATATAGCAGCGTATATCGATCTATAGTTATTGTTATTATTCATTCAGGGTGCCGCGAACCGGAGCGCATACAGATTGCAGAGGCTAATTTACCCGCGCGTAGAACAATTTTATTAGTGGTTCCGTACCATAATTTTAATTAAAACTACAGATTTATAAGCGAATTAATTATGATACATTTTCTTTAATTTTTTTTATAGTAGTATTAAATTAGTTTAGCTAGATTAGACGCAACCTTACAAGGGTCAGATACAGAAGGCGATACTCCTGGACACGGCTCGGATAGTCAGGAGGTTCCTCTCTCTGTCGCCCTGACCACCGGTAGCTTAGGCCCCGCCTCGCTGCCGGCGGCACTCTAGGTTAGGTTTTTATAATGTTTTCATATTTTGTATTAATATTGTTTTATTACTTTTCATATAAATATTGTAAAAACCTATCCTAAGATCGTAATAAATATACAAAAATAATAATAAAAATAAATATAAGACAATTGATACCAAATGGCCTAGTCGCAAACTAGGCAAAGCCTGTACTATGGGTAAACATACTTATATAGATAACGGATAAACATACCTATATAGATAAATACACACTTATATACATATTAAACAACCAAGTCCCGAGAACAAACATTAGTATTCATCATACAAACATCTGCCCCGACCGGGGATCGAACCCGGGACCTCAAGCTTCGTAGTCAGGGTCTCTAACCACTAGGCTATCCGGTCGTCGATGTATTTTACAAGTAACAAGCTTCCTCTGGGAGCACACGCTTCGACGGCAGCGAAACGCACACTGAGGATGGACTGCGGATTAGGCCAAAACATGTCCAGCTAAACTCGACTGACATAAGTGGGTGATCCGTTTATCTTACTAAGACATAAAATGTTAGGTAAAATTAAATCTAAATTATGGTGCAGTAAACGGATCACTCACGTATGGCAGTCGAGTGGGTATAGCCTGACATGTTTCGGACTAATCCGTAGTCCTTCCTTTGGGAGCACACACTTCGACGGTAGCGACGGCGGCTCTGCTCGCGCGGCTGCTCGGCGCAATCGACAGCGGCGCACAACTGTCTGTCTGTCTGTCTGTCCGTCTGTCACCAGGCTGTATCTCATGAACCGTGATAGACAGTTGAAATTTTCACAGATGATGTATTTTTGTTGCCGCTATAACAACAAATACTAAAAACAGAATAAAATAAATATTTAAGTGGGGCTCCCGCACAACAGACATGATCTTTTTACGAGTAGTGTAACTAGGCAGCTATCTCATTGAGCTTGACTCTTAGCAAGGACCATAAAACCAAGAGGACTGCCAGTGTCTATACGATGTCGCATTCCTTTGAAATAATAAGCCTGCTGTAGCTAGTTTTACTACGGAGGGGTCTCTGTACCATTCATTTGGTATGACATTTAGACCTCTGGCTAACACAATAGCGCCATCTAAACTCGTTTTTTCTTTCAGTGCATAGATGGCGCTGTTGTGTTAGCCAGAGGTCTATGTGTCATACAAAATTAATGGTACAGAGACCTCTCTATAGTGAAACTAGCTACAGCAGTCTCATTATTTTACAGGAACGCGACATTGTATAGCCATTGGCAGTCCTCTTGGTTTTATCGTCCTTGACTCTTAGACAAAATACAATAACTCTAGTACCACTGCTACTAGATGGCGCTGTCAATCGCTTTGCTTTTTTTTTTATTCTTTGTAAATTTACATTCTATTTTCTTTTTTTTTTAGACAGCGCAGCGGCCAACATCAGACGCACTGGCGTCGCTCTGGCGGCGAGCGCCAGCTCGGCCAACCCCGCCGTCAAAACCAACGCGTTCCAATGGAGGAAAGAGACGCCGCTATAAAGCTACAAGCTCTTGACGGAGACAGAGATACGTCGACACTTCATTGTGAAAAGGTCGTATCTCAAATTAATATGTGAATTAAACTGAACCGTAAAGTGTAGAGGGCAAAGTTCGCTTTGTATGCTTATCGATTTTGAGAGACGACGTAAATATTTTTCGTCTTAAGACAGCCAGCGAAGGCTTTGTAACGGTATAAAGATTAGTAACGGTAAAGAAATTAAACTGTAAGGTGAAGATACCTGTGCTCGACGCTGTTCTAATAGTGGGCATCCTTACGTAGCAATAAAGATACGCAGGGTGTCAATTATTGGAATTAACGTGTCAGTCATTGTGACGCTTACTTTATTGCACTTAACGAGAAAAGTTAACGGTCTAAGTTAACATTAACGGTAACACTGTCGAGCAACGACCTATTTTAACGGTATAAAAGGCCCTTATGACAACCTCACGTAGATTATATTGAACAGTAGTTAAATGTCGTATGTACCTATTTGTGACATAATTAAGTAAGCTTACAAATTATTATGAATATTAAAGCTAATGTCTCAAAATACATAGCTATACTTTGCGTCTCACGAGTGATGTTTGATTGTGTGACTCCTATCCATGGACGCTTCGTTAGTGCGTGTTTCTATTGGGTTTACGCACACGCGTATAAATATTCAACACTATCAAAGGTGTACTCGTGAGTTGCAAACTACCCTACTTTTTTTGGGTAGAAAGCTCAGTCAGTTGAATCTTTGAAAACATTTAGTACAAGTGTATTTATAATTACAATCAACAGAATATAAATGGTCCTAATTAAAAAAAATGACTGCGCATTCGATAATACTCGAAAGAAACTGATCATTTTTGATGAATCGTTTTTCTTTTTTATGCATTTATAATTTTAATTAGTTAATTTTAGCGATTGTGTGCTTCTGTTTGTTTATATTGCAATGTAATTAGAACATTATTAGTTATATTAGTCTTAATAAAAAAATCTCTAAACTGTTTCATGCAAAAATACTAAAACAGCACCCTATACTTACTTTTAATTGCAACTTTCGTACCGTTGTTTTCTTCACACCAGTTTAGAAATAACGGTAAAGATAACCTCACTGGTACCGGATTGCAGTGAGCTTATTTAACAATTCGGTGAACAAGATGTTGCATGAAATTAGATGCGTCCTGAAAATATCGACTTGATTTTTAACTATTCTATTATTAACTAAGAAAATAATGGACTATTAACAAGTAGCCGGTAGCTATTTGGATAAGGGTAATTTAAAGTTAAGGCGGTTTTCTTAGCGAAAACTTGAGCTTTTAACTTAGAATTGTGGTTTTCTGTAGCTATAACTATAAATAAAAAAAAAGCACGAAAGTATACCTGACACAATTATATCGGAGTAGAAGGAAAGAGTTCATCGATCTGTATGGAAACCGAGCGTGTTACATTTTGCTTTTTAAATCTGACGTCGCATGTGTAGAGCGGTCGGGAGCTGGAACGCGTAACGAGTACGCGCGCGGTACAGGGGTGGGAGGCAAGACGACACAGGCGGTGAAGGGAGAAGCGTGAGGCAACACTACGCGCCTACCGTTTTCATCAAACTTCAAACCCCCCTTTTTGCGTTGGAGGTTAAGACAAGTCGTGTTACTGAATAGAATTAACGCCGCAATATTCTTGCTTTGCTCTTCCTTGATGTCTCTTTCCTCTTCAATCTCGGCTGACTATTGTATGACATTATCACTACACTTCACACTTCCATATTCCAGTTCAGGTCATACGCTGCACCGAAACTTTTCACTAAACACTCAAATGGTTCCATTGTAGACTTATGCCCTTATTCATAAACGTCACTCAACCCTGTATTAGCTAAAATAGGTTGTGACTTCTTCTTACTAGCGGAAATGTCGTTGTGACAAAAAGGGACAAATGAACTTTAACGGCATTTTAGTTAATATAGGTTTATGAATAACAGGGTTAACCGTTTATTTGGCAGAGCTGAAAAAAGACAACCAGATTCCGGTCTCTTTGAATTTTATGTCTACTAAAAATTAGTAGTGAAATAAAAATATAAAGAGACTTCTATGGGTATTGATGGTTTAAAATTGTAACGTTTTATACATGTAGGCGATATTTTGAACAGCAGAAAAATTCACAAACAATGTAAGTAGGTACGGTCGAGGAAATTAATTCCTGACCCACCATGGAACCTTTTGCACAGCAAAATGTCATAGTGACACCGCGTAGTGTGACAAAGAAAATCGTTATGACGTTTACTATGAAAGTGTTCTTTGGTGGGTCAGGAATTAATTTCCTCGACTGTACTATAATTGACAACATTTCATATTTTTCACACCTGGAAATTAATATAGGTATCGAAAGGGCTTTGCCTCCTGAACACACCACTATGTTTATAAAAAAATTGTATTACTTATTTTTTTAAATACAAGAGAATAAAATAAAATTACCAATTCTACCAAAACGGCGCAAAAATGAGTAACAATCACACGTAGGTTTGACAATGTCAGATAAAATTTAACATCTTGGTTTTGTTTTTTTGATCGTGACAAGACAAAGGCAATTGATCCATCCTAGCGCCGTTTCGGAGTTACGTCCTTTTGGAATAAGTACCTTTTAATAAATTAATAATAAATTAATTACAAGTCCTAATGAAAATTTAAAACCGTAGGTTTGCTCTTCTTTCAAAGTAGAATACAGACAATTAATCAAATTATAGTCTCAAAAATATGAAATGTTGTCAATTGCAACACATGAATAAAACCCAAGTAAATGGTTAAAGGAAATAGTGGTTAGTGAGCAGACAATCTTATACAGGGGGGCCATATTTAACTGAGTCCTCGCCCGCGCGGTACAGGGGATGGGGGGGGGTAGGTCAATAAAGGAGGTGGGGGGGGGGGGGGGGGGGGACGACGACACCCGCCTCACACCGCTCCTGTACCGAGCGAGCGAGGACCCAGTTAAATAGATAACTGGGCGGTTCACCTATAAAACATAAGTGACACAATTGTGTAAAACAATGCGTAAAAATAATTAAAAAAAGACTTTCAAGACTCAGCAGTGCGAGGTATATACCGGTTAATATTTAACCTTTATTTTACCGTTAAATGACGGGCTAAAGAAAGTTGGTGTAAACTAACTGTACTATAAGTAATATTTAAATTTGATGAAAAATAATTATATTAATATAACAGCTATTTTCAGTATTATATTGGCTTTTGAAAACTGTCGCATTAAAATAAAAGAACAGTACAATTTCAGTTGAATTCTGATCTCAATGTAACGGACAAATATAACTTCGTTTCCACACAAGTTTTGCATTTGAGTACGTTATATCATATGTATGTTATTTTATGGAAAATTGAACTAAACTAGTCTATATTCGGGTTCGGACCAACCGGATGGCGTGGGCGTGCGCGGTTGGTCCAGACCCGGGTTTGTGTAGGCGGGCGTTTTTGGTTTTGTAATCATTGCTTTTTTATAAGAACGTTTGGATTACTTCAAGTTTGGATCATGCTATACTTACAGTACATGCAATTAAAAACTCTTCGTAAAAGTTGTGGTCTTGATTTTGAAGAAAAAAAAAGTGTATTTGTACAAAGGTACGTCGACGCCACACCTCACTTTTGTTTTAGCGTGTGGTGAAGAGTCCTATACCTGTTTATTCATTATAATCATCATCATATCGGCCGAAAGCCGTCCACTGCTGGCCGGCGGCCTCCCCCAGGCTCTACACTCAGACCGGTCTCGTGCTTCCCGCATCCACCGCGGTCCCGCGATCTTTACCAGGTCGTCGCTCCTTATTGGAGGCCTACCGACAGCTCGTCTCCCGGTCCGCGGACGCCATTCGAGAACCTTCTGACCCCATCGGCCATCAGTCCTGCGAACAATGTGCCCCGCCCACTGCCACTTACTCGTACGTTTCGCAATTCTAAATCCCTGTTTAGTAGTAATTAAAATCCAGATGTCTTAAAGATGAATTAAATACCTATTCACCGCCCATTCGCGGGTGGTAAGACCTTGTGCGAGCTCCGTCCGGATCGCTACCACCATCTTACTCTGTTTTACATCTTACTCTGTGCTTGCAATGTTATGTTCCGGTGTGAAGAGTAAGACAGCCGGTGTAATTACGGGCACAAGAGGCATTTCATCTTAGCTCTCTGGGTTGGCAACGCATCTGCAAACCCCCCGAGGTTGCCGGTGTCTATGCGCAGTGGTGACATAATCGGAGTAGACGATTTTTTTTATCAAGATAGCTGTATAATTGGGCTTTCCTAAAATATTTCAAAAAAATACTAGCTTCTATAAAGAGGTAATGAATACAAAACAAAAGCCGCCCAGACATTAAATGTAATGTATACACAAGTTAATGTATGGCAATATGTAATTTTAGGTATAAATTAATAAATTTAGTAGGATTTTAAACATCTTAAACGACAACACCAATTTTAGTGTATTATTGTGTGATTTAATTTTGTTTGGATGAGGCCAATGTTCTTTTGTATTTTTGTAGTTTTTTTAGTCGCCGGTGGACGTAAGGTGAGCAAAAAAACCCGAATCTGGAATCCTTTCTCTACAAAGTAGAAAATGCACAAAAAATGCTGAGGCATATACTTGTCATTTTCAAACATACTCGTACGCCATTTTGTTATGCCTTAACAATACGTTTTGTGCCAATAAAAAAAATGGAGTATTTGTAAACTTTACGCGCCACTGGCGACATCTGTGTTTTCTGTGTTATTTTTAGCACTATTTTATAAAACTATGTTCCCTTGCTAGGTCTTGTTAAGATACCCAAAACACTTTATTATTTATTTGTCTACCGGTATTGCATTATTACTTAACCCTTCGTACGTCGTATAAGTAAAAAAAACCCCTAAAAATAGAAAAAGACATTATAAATTTGGCATTGATCAGTGTTTAGACCAGCCAACAAAGATATGGAGGCATAACGCCTATACATCGGCGCACGAAAATATGACACTATAACACGCACAACTACGACGCACGTACACATGTCACTCGCACATCGAGAATCGCAGCTCGCCAATGAGCGGCGACACGCGTCGGCTGCACTCGGCCTTTTTCGACAATGTTCGGTCGAACCATCCAGCTATCCTGCTTAGCGAGGACGGCGTGATTGTCACATATGGATTTTTAAAAATGTATATTTACTTACATAAGAAAGGTTATTCGGGCACACGATGGCTTCTTTGCAAAATATTAAAGGTACGCAAAACGTAATAATATTCACAATCGAAACTCCCGTGACACAAGCCCGCACTTCGCGAATGTCACGCCTGTCTGACGCACGGCGAATTTCGTATATTTTTCCACGCCTATCGCGGTACCTATGTCGTGGAGGCATTTTTTGGGCTTAGTTATGCTTCCATAGATATTATTATTTGTAGGTTTAGACATAACAAAGGTTAAAAATATGCTTTCTACGAAACTAGAATGAATAGGCTGTTGTCAACCAGTGACGACGCCTTGCAACTTGTATTTTCACGATAATAATGTAATATCGGTATGTGATTAGATTCAGCTAATATAAATTGGAGTAAAAACCAAAATTATGTAAAACAAGTTTATAGTAACTTAATATTATACGAAGCACTAATTGTTATGTGAACGGAAAGAGGTATTAATGTGAACTCAATGACTTCTTTATTTTTAAAGACTAAGAACCAAATTTTTGCAAGCTTTTTTTTTTGTTTCACCTGCCTCATTGTCTGTATGTATGTGTGTGTAATTAAATCAGCTTACAAGTTAAACTTCCAGTGTTTAAAAAAAAATCCAAACTGAAACGTAAATACATATACAGAAAGGTAAGAGAAATAAATTCTCGAACTGGGACTTGAACCCCGACCTACACCGAACCGTGGTGACGCGCTAACCAATCACGCTATCCGATCAATCATTGGTAGGCGCGAAAAACTCCGATATATTCACGTTTCAGTTTATTTCGAAATTTGGCATGGATATATGTAGTTTGAATGCCAATACAATTACAGTCAACGAAAAGTACAATCACCAAAAAACAGTACCTATTCAAAATTATTATATTGAAAAAAGTATTACATGTTTAAAAAACTTGCTAGTAAACACACTTACTGTCATCTGATTGACCTGAAACTGGGAAAGTACCTGATGACATTGCAATAATACGGTTTCATCATCAAAAAGCTTGTTTTTTTTTTTCAAATAAAACTTTTTAGTCTACGTAATTTAGAAGTCATTGCAGGCATCGTCATAGAAATTAGAATTTGAAAAATTCTCGATGGCATAGATGTGGTAGTGTTTCGACTTGGTAGATTAAAAATCGAATTAAATTGAGGCTGAATCTTGAAAAAAAAAATCGGTATTTCGTGTCATAATTTGAGGCTAGATTTTTTTAAATTTAATTTAATTGCAAAATTTTAAAGAAGTACAGAGTTACAACATCATCTTCGGCGTAATTCGTTATTTATGACGAAAAATATTAAGAAGTTACACTTCTGTTTACATTTTAAACCCTCGGCGAAAAAGAGGGGTGATAAGTTTGACCTGTGTATCTGTCTGTGGCATCATAGCTCCCAAACGGATGGACCGATTTCGACGCGGTTTGTTTTTATCGAAAGCTAGTTTAACTGGGATGGTTCTTAGCTAAGTTTCATCATAATCGGTTCAGCCTTTTTTGAAGTATTGATCTTTGAAATGACAATGTCGGAGGTTTTTCAACTTTTCTAAGTTGTTTAGGTTATTAAGTTATCCTGTTTTTTCTCGTACAATAAAGGGTTTACTTACTTACGATCGCTCAGTATGAAGTTTGTCTTGAATTAAATCAAATCAAATCAATTTATTTGTCAGAACTCTGAATTACTCAACTCGTCATAATTTCTGACGTTTTCCTGTAATCTCCTTGTACTGTTTTGTGGTTTTCAATAAAGAATATTTGTATTGTATTGTTGTAATTTTCAGTGATCAAACTGTGTCCTTTAATTCGTTAAAAATACGAATTTTGCCGAAGAATTAAGATTGCTTTCTTTGTAAAAGACTTTTGTTTTAATTTTATTATTGAAATACTTTTTAGTGTTTGTGACAACCATGAATCAGTCCTTTTTTACATAAGGCTAATCGAAAGTGCTGAACGAATGAAAAAGTCTAATGACTTAAGTTTTTTTTAAATATTTTGTAACAATTAATAAACTTTTGCTAATATACAGTCAATATTATGTAGAAGTATTGAAAATGATTTTTGAATGATATCACTTCTTTTTCTCAAAACCAAGCACTATTATATATTAAGTGTCTCTAGCAAAGTTCAATAGTTTAAAGGTTTTTAATATGTTTTTTTACACATTTTTGTATGTAAGTATCGAAAATCTGCAAGATTTCCACTTTTTTCAAAACGAATCATACGGTTGTATCGAATATTTGAATATAATTATTCAATATTCTTATTCTTTTCGTTATGTGGTTCTTACGATGATGGATTGGACAGCAGGCGAAAAAAACTTCGTTTTTAAGGTTTCATACGTCAAATCAAAAAGGCAATCAGAAGCCTTATAAGATCACTTTGTTGTTCGTCTGTCTGTCTGTCTGTCTGTCAATCCCGAGTAAATCAAAACCTGTAGGGTACTTCCCATTTTCCTAAAATCATGAAATTTGTCATGAAGCAAGATCCCACAAGAAAAGTCTAGGAAAAAATGGTTTTAAGTGTTTCGTAAGTGTGCGCGAGTCCGACTCTGGCTTGACCGGTTTTTTATTTAAGGCTATTAATGATGTTCATTCAAAAATCATTTAACACTATTTATATTCGTTTATTTTAGCATTAAAAAGAAGGAAACAATCTTGACATGTTTTTTTTATTGAAAAAATGCCTTTTAAATATAAGTTACAGCAACTAACATTTAAATAACATCTAAATTTAATTATTTATATTGTTATGGTTTTATAACAGTAACTTATTTTTAACCCCCGACGAAAAAGAGCGGTGTTATAAGTTTGATCTGTGTATCTGTCTGTGGCATCATAGCTCCCACACGGATGAACTGATTTCGAGGCGGTTTTTTTTAATCGAAAACTAGTTTGATCGAGATGGTTCCTAGCTAAGTTTCATTAAAATCGGTCCACCCGTTTTTGAAATATTAAGTTTGAAATGACAATGTCGGGGGTTTTTGAATTTTTAAAAAAGCGTTTTTCAATCAAAAAGACGTCAAGATTGTTTTTTCGTTTTCAGTCCTAAAATAAACGAAGTTTTTTTTATAGTTATTGCCTAATTTGTATATATACTAGTAATATTATTTATTGAGTTGTATTCGTGTGTTTGGTGACATTGTGATTTAGAATAAAAGCGACTTGTACGAAATGTAACGTAGCTGGTGCCGTGAGATATATGTTGTGAAGAAAATATATTGAAATATATATAATTTCTCTTATTGTTGAGTTTTATTGTAGACACTAGCTTATGCCTCGCGGCTTTGCCCCCGTGAAATATTTCAAAATGGGCTAGTTCGCTATCCCGTGGGAATTTCGAAAAATCCCTTAGTGCACCTCTAGGATACTCAAGGTATATGTTTGCCAAATTTCAAGTCTCTAGGTCCAGTGGTTTAGGCTGTGCGTTGTCTGTCCGTCTGTCAGTCAGTCACGGTACTGTTTTATAGGTATAGACTAGCCCGTCCGTTAAGGCGCTGATAACAGCCGATGGCCTTGAGCGATTTCGTAGCTGTGTCTCGTTCGTTTTGCCTAGAAGTGAAAGAGAAGCAACGATAGCGGCGGCGGGCTGAACTTGTAGGAAATAAAAAAAACTGCATGTACAATATAATAATATAAGTCGACAAAGCTTTTAGTTGAGTATAATGGAAGCCTATTTAGTTATGGACACGTAAGTAACCTGTTAACCCTTAATGTGGCAAAAAAATGACTATTCAAGCCTCATCGTTACTTGGCATAAAGCAGACAGACGGGAGGCGTCTTTGGCTTATCTATGCACTACAATTTTTCTGCCACTTTTTGAGGGGGACAAGGAACACACGTACAGCACACGTCTGCGCTCATGTCTAAATGTGTTACGCTCCTACAAACGCACACTAAAATAAAACTGTCACACAAATGCCAAAAACACGCACACTATCAAGAGACCCTGATCATTTTGGTCAGACTTAATGTTAGAGTTTTGGCAGAGGGGAAATCGCGCGTTAATAACTTAGAGTAGGAAAGGAATGGAGATACATTCCTTTCCTGCTCTAAGTTATTTGACCGTCCCTTTATTTATTAAAAAAATACAAAAAAAGGTAGACTTAGATCATGGTAATTGAGGTATGAAATGAAGATTCTAAGTAAGGGACATAGCATTGCATAGCATTGCATGTTCGGAAAAGTGACATCTGTTGAGTCAGATTTGTACTTTGTAAACAATGTTTACCATGGCTGCTATTAGTACTGCTACGTGCCACTAGATGACATTACTGGCTTTATTTCTTAGAAGAAATTACCAGTAACCGGGGTGCGCGTAACTCCCCCCTTACGAGACGAATAAATGCAAAACAGCTACGTCTGCGCGACTCATGTATATTTTAAGTCTCATTGTAGTAGTGTATACAGATGAAGATAGATCGAAAAAAATAATGTGGGTAATTTCGTGCCAAAGTATCCTAGTTGGCTATAGCGATGGGCGAGTCGAGTTGTGCCGGTTCCACTCGGCGATCCGAATCGCGCAACCGCTACGCGCACCCAACTCGATTGATTACGAACGCTTGGTACGAATGCGAATGCGAGTTATGCGAGTTATGCGAGTCGCCAACTCGGCGACTCGTATACGCCGACTCGGATACGCCGAACTCTACTCGACTCGCTGACTCGCGGACTGAGCGACGCCATTCGGTTGATCCGAGTCGAGGCAACTCGTATCCTGATCCGGATCAACGTTCCGAATCTACTCGAGTGATCCGAGTTGGAAAAGGATTGACTCGTAACATCGCTAGTTGGCTATTTTATTGCAAATGTACTAGAAGAGTGTCATTTTCACTTGACTCAAGCCTCAACACCATGGAACTCGTGTAAAATGACATGTTATTTTTCTTTTACTTCTTATTTGTTTTTTGTGGGTGGTAGGACCTTATGCGAGGTCCGTCCGGGTCGCTACCACCATCTTACTCGCTAATCCTACTGCCAAGCACTGTTGTGTTCCGGTGTGGAGAGTAGGACAGCCGGTGTAATCACGGGCACAAGAGGCATTTCATCTTAGCTCTCTAGGTTGGCATCGCATCTGCAAACTTAAAATGTTGTGGGTGTGTATGGGCAGTGGTGATCGCTTACCATCAGGTGACCCACATGTCGTATATAAAAAAAAAACTTAAAAACTTTATCTATAAAACCAAAACAGCAGAAGCGAACACCAGTTTAGCTTTGTTTTCAAAACTGACAGATAAACGCAAAATGTGACACTATGCCGGATAAGTAATTGGAGTTTGTGTAACAAGCCAGAATACGTTGATCCTCTACAGTCCTCTGTTGAGTCTTCCTCGCTACCAAAATAAAGGCAAGGGGAGGTCAGAGTACACTGGACAGTTTTACAATGGGTGGAACGGTATCAAATATCGCCGGGGTTTTTTAGGGCAATTATTAGACGATTATGTTTGGTTTACGCCAGATTTTATCTGAGATTCTAGTTTCATATTTTCAGGGGAATGCTTGCATGCGTAATTGCGTAGCTTGGTGGTGAGAAATGGCCAAGTTCGGACACGACTCTATTAGTTATAAACTATTAATGATGATTGACGACCGGATGCCCTAGTGGTTAGCGACCCTGACTATTAAGCTTGAGGTCCCGGGTTCGAATCCCGGTCGGGGCAGATGTTTGTATGATGAATACGAATGCTTGTTCTCGGGTCTTGGATGTTTAATATGTATATAAGTATGTATTTATCTATATAAGTATGTTTATCCGTTGTCTAGTACCCATAGTACAGGCTTTGCCTAGTTTGGGACTAGGTCAATTGGTGTCAAATTGTCCCATGGTATTTATTTATTTATTTATTATTATTATTGATCCGTGTTTTATAAGGCTACAAGTTACAATTTACAAGTCTCATTCTATCACCTTCCAGCTTTTGTATATAGTTTTATAAAATACGTCCCAGGAAATCGATTTTTGAATCCCACTTGGTGACTAAATTCTCACCCATTACATTGTTGTCACTATTTGTCAAAAGCCGTATTTTTGAATGTCATACCCGTCTACTAACATGCAGCTAATTTGCGTTTCTAGTCACCGGTGAGATTCAGAAACACTAACTTTTTAGAAATCACTGAATTTAGTCACCAGGTGAGATTAAAAAATCGACCCCCTGGCTTTACTGTGCATCTTAAGTAGTAGTGGTGATCACTTACCATCAGGTGACCCACTTGCTCGTTTGCCTTCCTTGTCGTATAAAAAAAAATTGCTCGTAGAACTGATGGCCGTTGGGGCCGTAAGGTTCTAGAGTGGCGACCGAGTATTGGGAGGCAAAGTATTATTGGCCGTGATCCGATGAGGCGAACACAACTACCAGAGTGTAGTGCCAGCATAACTTGTACATCATCTTAATCACAAGAACGTCAAAAAACCCACGCGTCTCAAACCGACAGGATATTTGACAATGGGCAACTTGAGAGCGCCACGCGCGCGCCACGCGGCGAGTAGCGGAACTAAACCCTTGGGGGACGCCGTGATTGTTAAGATGGGGAAGTTTCAGATTTGACTTTGTTTAAAAGTCTTTTGTTGGTCTATTGTATGAACAGGACGTGGTTAAAGAGTCATGCCTTGAAAATACAAAGATAAAAGATAAAGATAATTTAAGATTTTTAAATAACTTTCCAACAATTGCTTCAATTTTTTAACCCCCGACGTAAAAAGAGGGGTGTTAAGTATAAGTTTGACCTGTGTATCTGTCTGTGGCATCGTAGCTCCCAAACGAATGGATCGATGCGGATGCCTTTATGTCAAGTTTCTTGCAGCGCATTCTTCTCGGCAGTCATGGTCTTTCCGAAAGCGCTGGTAGACTCAAAAAATTACATGTAAAAGAGCATTCAATAGATACTTACTGAATCAAGTTTCTTGCGGTTGCGACGCATTCTTATTGGCAATCATGGTCTTTCCGAAAGCGTTAGCAGGCTCAAAAAAAAAAATACACGTAAAAGACCAAAAATTGTATATGAAAAAGCATTTAACTGCCTACTTAGTGTATAAAAGTTTTATTATGATTTAGATAACCATAATTTGCTTACACTACCTTCCCACGCCGCCATACAGACGTCCTCGAGACCCATACAACCCATACAACCCATACCCCGATGGCGATAGCTCACATACTGCGCGACTGTTGGGGCAACAAGTGAAGAGCCAATTATGAGAGAACACGGTTGCACTTTTTTATCAGATAAAAAGAGTGGCTCTCAGTAAATTACTGTTTTTTAGGGTTCCATACCTCAAAAGGAAAAAACGGAATCCTTGTAGGATCACTTTGTTGTCCGTCTGTCTGTCTGTCTGTCAAGACCCTTTTTCTTTGGAACGCGTGGAGGTAACATGCTGAAATTATTATCAAATACTCAAGCCTGTGGTCACTTGAAGCTGTGAAAAAAACAAAGTTCTAAGTCAACGCAATCAAAAGATACAGTCATTAAAAAGGCTATTTCCATACAAATTGCCGAAATCCGAACACCTAAACGGTACTTCCAGTAAACTAGAAATTTGGTATGAAGGTAGCTCTTATAGCACAACCACTCAAAAAAGTCTCCAAATCTTAAATTTTTATGTGTGTCTGTAGATTTCGCACACCAATATAAGTTGACCCACACTGCGCACATTTTGCTTAGGAGCAGGGCTCTGCTAACACTGGACTTCTTAAAACACTGGGGAAAAGCGTTAAAATCTTTCTACGGAACCCTCGTGCGCGAGTCCGACTCGCCCTTGCCCGGTTTTTTTTAACAAAACAGTAAAACCACCTACTGTTTTATGGCCTAGCACTTGATAAATAAGAATTCGGTACGGTGCTAACGGAATATTCTTTGAATGAAGCACCGACTTCATATTTGTGCTAGGCCATAAAACAAATGACAGGTTTAAATGATTCGCGGTTAATAGGGTTGTTGACTGATGTCAAAATAAAATCGTTTTAGATTTTCACTTACTTATGAAGCTTCCGAAAAAACTCATAAAAACCGATGCCTCACTTATTACTGCAATTAAAACGATTTTTAATTTAACAAAATCTAAATTCATAACCTAACCAACTTAGAAAAGTTGAAAAACCCCCGACATTGTCATTTCAAAGTTCAATATTTCAAAAACGGGTGAACCGATTTTAATGAAACTTAGCCAAGAACCATCTCGATTAAACTAGCTTTCGATGTCACTGTCAAACTTATAACACCTCTCTTTTTCGTGGGGTTGAAAAGGAGGCAGTTTGATCACTGAAAATTTTGATGTCATAGTTCTTAATTCAATACAAACTTTATACTAACGGATCGTTTTGACATTTCGTAAAAAGTTGCTGATTTCACTAATAGGAAACAGCCCTATTGCTTTAGACATAATGAAAACGGGATATTGACCGCGATGATGAGCTCCCGATGCGCGTAGACAGAGCCCGGTCTGCGCAACATTAGTATCTACCCGCGTTTCGTCAGTGCGTGTGCCCGTGATCATGATGCATGTAACTACGTCGAACTATAGGGAGCTCTTCAAACCTATAAGGTTATCGCGGTCAATATCTCGTTTTCTTTATGTCAAAAACAAATAGCTTAAGAGGATTATTTGTTTTTTTTAAAGGCAATTATAGCTTGTTAAAGGATGTAGTCTCTACAATTTGATCGACCGATAAAAGGCTCTAACACCCATCACCCTTCTCATACGAAAATTCCCAGGAATCTCACAATAAACTCAATAATTAAGTTAAACCAGACGCCCCTAGCACGGGCCAAATAACACGTAACGAAGTTCCCTCCAATTACGTCTCGACACATGCGGAAAATACTGACATAACCAACTTAGAAAAGTTGAAAAACCGCCGACGTTGTCATTTCAAAGTTCAATATTTCAATAACGGGTGAACCGATTTTTATGAAATTTAGCCAAGACGCATCCCGATTAAACTAGCTTCTCACTAATAAAAGCCGCGTCCATATTCGTTCATCCGTTTGGGAGCTACGACGCCACAGACAGATACCCACAGGTCAAACTTATAATACCCTTCGTTTGCGTCGGGGGTTAGCACAAAGGAGGCTGTCTGATCACTGGATTTTATTGACTGAGCAAAAACGTAGTGAGCAAAGCGTCTCTGGTTCAGCTTTTGACAATAATTTTATTGACTGAGCAAAAACGTAGTGAGCAAAGCGTCTCTGGTTCAGCTTTTGACAATAATTTTATTGACTGAGCAAAAACGTAGTGAGCAAAGCGTCTCTGGTTCAGCTTTTGACAATAATTTTATTGACTGAGCAAAAACGTAGTGAGCAAAGCGTCTCTGGTTCAGCTTTTGACAATAATTTTATTGACTGAGCAAAAACGTAGTGAGCAAAGCGTCTCTGGTTCAGCTTTTGACAATAATTTTATTGACTGAGCAAAAACGTAGTGAGCAAAGCGTCTCTGGTTCAGCTTTTGACAATAATTTTATTGACTGAGCAAAAACGTAGTGAGCAAAGCGTCTCTGGTTCAGCTTTTGACAATAATTTTATTGACTGAGCAAAAACGTAGTGAGCAAAGCGTCTCTGGTTCAGCTTTTGACAATAATTTTATTGACTGAGCAAAAACGTAGTGAGCAAAGCGTCTCTGGTTCAGCTTTTGACAATAATTTTATTGACTGAGCAAAAACGTAGTGAGCAAAGCGTCTCTGGTTCAGCTTTTGACAATAATTTTATTAACTGAGCAAAAACGTAGTGAGCAAAGCGTCTCTGGTTCAGCTTTTGACAATAATTTTATTGACTGAGCAAAAACGTAGTGAGCAAAGCGTCTCTGGTTCAGCTTTTGACAATAATTTTATTGACTGAGCAAAAACGTAGTGAGCAAAGCGTCTCTGGTTCAGCTTTTGACAATAATTTTATTGACTGAGCAAAAACGTAGTGAGCAAAGCGTCTCTGGTTCAGCTTTTGACAATAATTTTATTGACTGAGCAAAAACGTAGTGAGCAAAGCGTCTCTGGTTCAGCTTTTGACAATAATTTTATTGACTGAGCAAAAACGTATTGAGCTAAGCGTCTCTGGTTCAGCTTTTGACAGTAAATTTATTGACTGAGCAAAAACGTAGTGAGCAAAGCGTCTCTGGTTCAGCTTTTGACAGTAAATTTATTGACTGAGCAAAAACGTAGTGAGCAAAGCGTCTCTGGTTCAGCTTTTGACAGTAAATTTATTGACTGAGCAAAAACGTAGTGAGCAAAGCGTCTCTGGTTCAGCTTTTGACAATAATTTTATTGACTGAGCAAAAACGTAGTGAGCAAAGCGTCTCTGGTTCAGCTTTTGACAATAATTTTATTGACTGAGCAAAAACGTAGTGAGCAAAGCGTCTCTGGTTCAGCTTTTGACAATAATTTTATTGACTGAGCAAAAACGTAGTGAGCAAAGCGTCTCTGGTTCAGCTTTTGACAGTAAATTTATTGACTGAGCAAAAACGTAGTGAGCAAAGCGTCTCTGGTTCAGCTTTTGACAGTAAATTTATTGACTGAGCAAAAACGTAGTGAGCAAAGCGTCTCTGGTTCAGCTTTTGACAATGATTTTATTGACTGAGCAAAAACGTAGTGAGCAAAGCGTCTCTGGTTCAGCTTTTGACAATAATTTTATTGACTGAGCAAAAACGTAGTGAGCAAAACGTCTCTGGTTCAGCTTTTGACAAAAATTTTATCGTATGTACCTATACTTGTCTGTTCGGTCGCTTGCTTTTCTGTATAGGCCCCTATTTCGCTAACTATACAATTATATTTTTTATAAACTCACTGAAACATGAATACACAGAAAAAAACCAGAAAAATGCCAACCCCGGAAATCGAACCCGGATCTTCGACACTCCGGGTCGTGTGCTATTCCTCTACACCACGGCTGGACATAGAGGGAAGGCTGATTTTTTTCCATGTATTCAAATCTTAGCTTGTTTTTATCACTTTTTGCAGTGACTATTATTAGTGGTTATTGATATTCACGGGAAAACCGTAAAAATAAAAAATTGGGAGAAAAAATACAAAAAGATACTCCTACTGAGATCATGAACTATACAATTGTCAGTTTTCAATGACAATTCATTGTCAATTGTTGACTTAAAAAGCTTTTCTTGTAGCGCGCTTCATATTGGCCAAGGACCATAAAACCAAGAGGACTGCCAGTGTCTACGATGTCGCGTACCTTTGAAATACTAAGCCTGCTGTAGCTAGTTTTACTACGGAGGGGTCTCTGTACCATTCATTTGGTATGACATTTAGACCTCTGGCTAACACAATAGCGCCATCTAAATTCGTTTTTTCTTTTAGTTCGTAGATGGCGCTATTGTGTTAGCCAGAGGTCATACAAAATTAATGGTACAGAGACCTCTCTATAGTGAAACTAGCTACAGCAGGCTCATTATTTTACAGGAACGCGACATTGTATAGCCATTGGCAGTCCTTTGACATTGGCAAAGAAATGTACTTCGAATTGTCAATATAATCTGACAATTTGCAAAGTTTGTGGAATAGGGGGCTGATCGCATTCCTCAACCGATTCTCATGAAATTTTGCTAGCAGAGTCGTTTAGTGGTTTTTTTTGTCGATTCGTTTTCTTTCGTTTTAAGAAAATAAGTAAAAAAAACTAAAAATGTTCAGACATTACCCAATGTTCGTGAAATTTTGTGATCAGGTTCGATAATCAATAGTTTTTTTTGTAAAATACAAAAAAAAAAAAAATGAGGTCGCGAGGTCTACAGCTCACTGAGCCACTAGTTTATTTCCTTTATTTGTCGACTACAGCAATAGCGCGGCGCCACAATTACACCAGTTAGGCGCACGCGTCGCAATAATGCAGTCAAATTGATCGTGAAATCGCTAAACTGTTTTGATTTTGATTGTAAGGGGACGCTGGGTGAAGGTAACTAACAGGAAAAATAATGTTTCTACCTAGTAAATAATACTTGATCAGGGATCGTATAATGTTTTGTTTCGTCGATTTTTAAGGTTCCGTACCTCAAAAGGAAAACTGAACCCTTGTAGGATCACTTTGTTGTCCGTCTGTCTGTCTGTCAAGACCCTTTTTCTCTGGAACGCGTGGAGGAAGCATGCTGAAACTAATATCAAATACTCAAACCTGCGGTTCCTTGAAGCTGTGAAAAAATCAACCTTCTAAGTCAACGCAATCAATACGTAAGTGATCCGGTTATTTCACTGTGATTGAGGCTCACGGTAGTTTCATGTTAAAAATAAACAGGACATTTAGTTTTAAAAAGCTATAACCTAACCTAAGCTAAGAACCGTCTCGATTAAACAGCTTTCGATTAAAAAAGCCGCATTGAAATTTGGTCCATTCGTTTGGGAGCTATGATGCCACAGACAAACACACAGATACACAGATGAAACTTATATAACACCCCTCTTATTCGTCAGGAGTTAAAAATGAACACGATCGTGATTGAACTATAAGCATGCAGGACATTTTATTTAAAAGACAAAAATGTGTCCATTAACATCAGATAATCTTTGGACACAACAAACAGTCACATTCCATGCTCAGTTATAGACTATAATGAATCTTATAACAACGTGCCCTAACATTATTTTGACAGTTCAAATTGAGCTGACAAATTTAATTTTCTTTATTAAAAGCATCAATAGACTTGCCAGCCCCACGTTTATTGCAGCAGGGCGACCGAAAGGGAGTCATTGCATTTTGTGAAATATTGTTTTATCTTTTAATCTATACCTATAAAACAGTACCGTGACTAACTGACAGACAACGCACAGCGTAGGTTTGACTTTGCGTTGTCTGTCAGTCAGTCAGTCACGGTGTCACGGTACCGTTTTTTTTATGGCGCGGCGGTCGATCAGTACCGTGACTGACTGACAGACAACACACTAAACCACTGGACCTAGAGACTTGAAATTTGGCAAACAATACCCTGAGTATCCTTGAGGTGCACTAAGAAGGGATTTTTCGAAATTCCCACGTGATAGGGAACCCACTTTGAAATATTTCACGGGGGCAAAGCCGCGGGGCCCTAAAACAATTACTTTGCTCACCCGCGACCACAAGTGAAAATAGTTATAACTGTGCGGCAAATGTATGTTTCCATGCAACACCTCCGCCTCCACTGCTACACGAATCAACGTTAAGATTTCTTAGCCCGAATTTAAACGCTAATGAGCTGATTTTTTTTTAGATAAAGTAGGGATTATAAAAAAATATAGAATTAGCTAGGTATGGTATTTTTTGTTTATTCTACGTTTTTTCGTCTTCAGACTTAATTTAAACAGAATTACTGGTAAAGCCACAACGTCAACGGGACTGAATAAGACGTGGTATAGTCAGCTCCAAAAATACCTTAACACCGTCGACCAAACAGATCGTACAATTATTATTTTTTAACCGACTCCGGGGAGGATAGGGAGGCGTGGAGACGGGCATCAGCGGCCCTTAGCTCCACCTGGGAGATATAAGAGGTCATCATCATCATCAACTGACTTCAAAAAACCGGCCAAGTGCGAGTCGGACTCACGCACGAGGGTTCCGTAGAAAGATTTTAACGCTTTTTCCCAGTGTTTTAAGAAGCCCAGTGTTAGCAGAGCCCTGCTCTTAAGCAAAATGTACGCAGTGTGGGGTCAACTTATATTGGTCTGCGAAATCTACAGACAGACATAAAAAATTAAGATTTTGAGACTTTTCGGAGTGGTTGTGCTATAAAAGCTACCTTCATACCAAATTTCAAATTTCTAGGACATCTGGAAGTACCCTTTAGGTTTTAAACGAAAAAACGAAAAATTTACAAAAATGAGGTCGCGAGCTCTACAACTCTCAGGGTTATAGACTCAAAATTGTTCCAATATTATAGACTCGATATCGCTGCCGACTGTACCCGCTGAGTAGCGCTCCGATCCCGCGATACAGCACGCCCTCATTACGCCGAGGGCCGCCGTCCACTCGACGAAGTGACAAGTGACAAAACAAAACGTTTTACACTGGGAACAGGGGTGTTTAAAAAATAACTTCTTTTTTTTAATTAAACTGTTAATAGGGGTTTATAAAAAAACTTTTTTTTTAATTAAACTGTTAATAGGGGTTTATAAAAAACTTTTTTTTTATTTAAACTGCAATTAGAGGTGTTTAAAAACTTATTTCAAAAAATTAAACAGAGAATAGGGGTGTTTAATAAAACTTTTTTTAATTAAACTGGGAACAGGGGTGTTTAAAAAAACCTTTTTTATATTTTAAACTGGGAATAGGGGTGTTTACATTTTTTTTTAATTAAACTGGGAATGGGGGTGTTTAAAAAAAACTTTTTTTTTTAGCATAAACTGGGAATAGGGGTGTTTTTAAAGGAAGAAAAAACGAAGAGGCGTTGTGTTGTGAAATCATAGTTAAATATCAAACCACATCATACCATAAATAGCAAAGATATTGCTAAGCACTGAGTTAAGTATCCAATAAAAACACATTTTTAATAAACCTTAAACTAGTGAATTAAAACTTTATGATTTCTTAAAAAAAAAAACATTTTTAAGACAGGTTTTTTTCCGACTGCACTTTTTGTTGTCTGTACTTGTATTGTCATTCAACTTACGTATCCATTTATTTATTTTATTTCATTTATTTATTTTACATAATTTATTTACACAGCATTACAGTTTTAACTAACTAATACATTGTGAAACTACAATAAACTAAAGTAAACAAGGAATGGTGAGAAACATCAAGTAGGAACACTAGTTGGCCTGTCATCCATCATCTCGCAGAATATTAACAATTGTCGACCTACTGCAGCCCATCGCCCCGCCAGCAGATCGCACTCTGGTGCCGATTCCAGAAGCGCGTTCAACAGCGCCAGCGCGCAGGGCAGCGGCGAGTGTCTGTGCGACACGGTGCGCGCGGCCGGCACGGCCAGCAGGGAGCGCATACGCGGTCTCAGGGTTATCCTGGGCACGTCCGGAACAGACAGTCTAACCAGCCGCTCCACGAGCTCCGGACAATCCGTGTCCCCGCACGACACGCAAAAACAAGGAGGCTGAAGTTACGCCTCACCTCTAAAGAATTAAATCCTAGAGTAACAAGTAAGAACCTAGTGGGATATAAATAAGGGTAATAAGCATACATTTTTTTGTACAGCATTCTTAAGAGGGCTTTTTATACTTTTTCTAGAAGCAAGGAGTAAGTGGATTCGTACGGGCTCCAAACAATGGCCGATGCCTCCAACTTACTTCTCACTAACGCGTTATATAAGACTTTTATAGCCCTAGGATCATGAAAATCTCTGATGTTACGATTAACAAAACCCAGCCTATGAAAACAACTAGCGGCTAACTCTCTTATGTGATCGTGGAAAGTAAGACGCGTATCAAATAAAACGCCCAGATTCTTTACTGAGAAGACTCTGTTAATGGACTCTTCTCCAAACACGTATTCATTAAGTATGGCGTTACACGCGCGAGTAAAGGAGCACACACAACACTTAGCTGTGTTGAAGGAAAGCTTGTTGTCTACACTCCACCGCAACACCGAGGCGATGTCCGCCTGCAACGACACACAGTCAGCAGGTTTTTCCACCCCGTACACCAACTTTAGAACGTCAGCATAAATAAGACATGTGGCATTACCAACGTCTAGGTCAAGATCATTGATCATTATCCCGAACAGGAAAGGGCCCAGTACAGAACCTTGGCTGACGCCAGATCGGGTATGGTACGGTGCCGAGATGAAATGGCCATGTTGAACATATTGACGTCGATCGCGTAGATAACTCGCGAAAAAATCAAGCAACTTTGGAGTGAAACCTATATTGTTTAGCTTGCGTAGCAACACATCGTTATCTACGCGATCGAAAGCCTTTTGAAAGTCGAAATATAGAACGTCTACCTGAATACCCTTATCAAGGTATTCAGAGATAATATTGGTCAATATTGTAAGGTTCGTGTTGACCGACCTATTCGCCCGGAATTCATGCTGCGCGTTGCTTAAGAAAGGCCCCACCTGCGCAGATAAAGCCCGGTGGAGTATGAACTCAAACAATTTCGCAAGGGTTGACAGAATAGCGACAGGCCTATGACCCTCTACATTGAGTGTCACTTGTTTTACATTTGTGTAACATTTGGTAAAAACACCCTAGAAAAGAAGCTGGCGAAAGCCTCGGCCGTCTCAGGTCTGACAAATTGTCTCCCCTCGAAGGCAACTCGTGACACGAAGCCTCCCCTAGAGCTAAGGCTGTCGATATGCTGCCAGAAAGCACGCGGGTTGGTTTTTAACTTAGACTGAATTAGTTGTATGTATTCGTTGTAAACAGAGGAAACCCGTTTTTTAATGTCTGCTCTAAGTTTTGAGAAAGTGCTATATATACAACTGCATTTGGTAGCTTTCCATTTACGGTGGAGATCCGCTTTGATTTTTAGATCTCTCATCAACTCTGCAGTAAACCATACTGGATACCGTCTGACACGCTTTTTATTACGAGTTTTGTTAGGTATACTGAGATCGAAAATATCCACATTTGTTTATAAAAGGAATCTACTGCTAAATTAACGTCTCGAGTCTTAAGAATATCCTGCCAGTTTGTACAGAAGCTCGCAGTTTCCCTTAGAAAAGTTCCAGTCCCGTTGTGAATTGAGGTTACTGGGATCTATCTGCTCAGCAAAGGACTGCTGTTGGGTCTCATACAGGGGCACAGAAATTTCCAAAGGTGGATGGTAGGCGTCACGTCGAGGAACGAGCCCGCCACCCTCCATTTCCTTGCCACTTACCCCGCGTATGCGCTCCGAAACCAGCATGACATCGAGCTTCCCACCATGCGCATTCACTACATCGTTCCTCTCACTCAATCCACATTCCGATAAAAAGTAGCCATAGTAACACAAAACACTTTGTGATGTATATCGAGGGTTCAAGTTTAGGTCACCAACTATGACTACGACACCATCACAAGCAATTAACACCGATTCGACTGATTCAAAGAATCTCATGTACACCTCATCCGAAGCACACGGGGGTATATACCACACAAGTGAGACACTTGATGGATACCATACCAAACTTCTAGTCGATGCCATCAACCGTTGAAGAGTTCCCTCCTGCGGAGACGATACTAGCCGCACCACCAGATTTTCACTAGCAGATTATTGTATTGTCACCGGAGTGACATAAGTATAGTGTGCCAAATTTCATCTCAATCGGTTGAGGATAACTGCTTTAAAATTCAGTTGCAAGATTTGTCGGACAACTTATTACAACATAACATACATACATACATACGAACGGTGCATTTTAATTAAAAGCTTGTAAAAATACAAGCACATAATTGGAATGAATTACACGGACCACTCACGTATGTCAGTATGTCAGTCGAGTACTTATAGCCAGACATATTTCGGACTAAACCAGTAGCGAAACGAACACTGTGCGAGCAAAGCGTAATATTTAAGGATTAACATTTGCAACCACTAAATCGGGAAATTTTCTGTTGTCTCTTTTTAACCCCCGACGAAAAAGAGGGGTGTTATAAGTTTGACCTGTGTATCTGTGTGTCTGTTTATCTGTGTATCTGTGTATCTGTGTATCTGTCTGTATCAATATAGCTCCCAAACCGGTGGACCGATTTCGATGCGGTTTTTTTCAATCGAAAGCTATTTTAATCGAGATGGTTCTTAGCTAAGTTTCGTTAAAATCGGTTCACCCGTTTTTGAAATATTGAACTTTGAAATGACAGTGTTGGGGGTTTTTCAAGTTTTTTTATTAATTTCAAAAAAAAAAATCCACAAAAAAATCCATACAGGGTGCGTTTTAATAATGGACCGCCAAGAATTCACCCGCGGTTCAGTAATTCTAAGTGAGCAGCATAGTGAAGTTTTATTGAAAAATGAGAAAAGTTGAAACCCCCCCCCCCACATTTTTATTTCAAAGTGCAATATCTCAAAAACTGGTAAACCGCTTCGTTCCATCCGTTCGGGAGCTATGATGCCCAAGACACAGATACACTCGTACCATAGTCCCATACACAGGTCGAAAACCTTAAAAAAACAATATTACTTAATGCTTAAATTTAAAACAGTAAGTATATAGGTACTGCGGATTTTATGAAGAAAAGTTACTTCATTAATACTGGGCTACTTCTTGAAGGAAAGAAAAAAAAAACAGTTCCCAAAGTACCACCAGCTAACAATAAAAATTATTATAAATACTAGCTGTTGCCCGCGACTTCGTCCGCGTAGATTTCGTTTATCGCTATCCCGCGGGAACTATACAATTTTCCCGAATAAAAAGTAGGATATGTTATTCCTCAATATTCAAACTACCTCCTTGCCAAATTTCATCTAGATTGGTTTAGCGGTTTTCCCGTGAAGAGGTAACAAACTGAAAGACAGAGAGACAGATTTACTGTCGCATTTACAATATTAGTATGCAATAGTATAGATAGAGTATAGATTCATTGCCCTTGTGGGAACTGTAGCCCTAGCCCTCTCTTTCTGGGAGGAGGCCTGTGCACAGCAGTGGGAAGTAAAAAAGGCTGGTGATGATTCCTTGTCTCGTAAATCTACATTACTTCCCCGGGATAAAATTTAATTATAAATACAGACAAAGCCGCGATCCCAAGCTAGTATTCTATAAACGCCATCAAAACGGCAAACTGCGCAAAGCGACCCGTAATCTGTCTTTATGATCCCTCGATGCCCGCCGCTGATTGGCTGAAATGGGGCAGGGGGTGAGAAATGCCGGCTCGTGATTGGCCGGCGGACGAGGCTCCGCCCACCGCGCGGATTAGGTGGGGAGGGGGTGAAGTGATGGGGGATTAAAGGATGACATGTTTTGATCGTTGGCTGTTAAAATTAATTCCTGATAAAAAAATAAATGTTCTTATTCTCAATCCCTTTTAACACGAAACTACCGTGAGAACTATTTTGCTCTTTAATCCTGCCGCTAAGCAGCAGTGCTTGTACTAATGTGTTCCGGTGTGGAGAGTAAGACAGACGGTGTAATTACGGGCACACGAGGCATTTCGTCTTAAGTAGCTCTCTGGGTTGGCAACGCTTCTGCGAGCCTCCAGGGTTGCGGGAGTCTATGGGCAGTATTGAACGCTTACCATCAGGCGACCCACTTGCCCGTGTGCCGTCCTTTTCGTATAAAAAAATTTTGGATGACAATTCAAGTATAAGTAGAGACAACAAAAAGTGCAGTCAGTAGAAAACTTTTTTAACTGATATCAAAAAAGGAGGAGAAGATGTTATGTTATAAACTAAAATACATATATCTAAAACTAGCTTAAAAATTATAGAACTAAAAAACAATTACTTTGCTCACCCGCGACCACTAATGACAAATAGTTATATCTGTGCGGCAAATGTATGTTTCCATGCAACACCTCCACCTCCACTGCTACACGAATCAACACATGCCACACAGACCCAACTATCACCACCACCACTATACTAAACGCTGACGCGTTTCGGCACTCTCCACGAGGCCATTTACGAAGCACAACAACAACCGCTCAACATGCCACCACTTCCACTACTGACATATGTAAACCATGTACTCAACTTAGTTAATGACAAAACCAACGTACCCACTAATATTTTATAAATTCCAAACTACCCTTTTATGTAAGTCCTAAACTACCCTTTTTTAAGAAATGAATTCCAAACTACCCTTTTTATTTTTATTTTTAATCTACGCCAGGTACCCCGTTATTTTTAACCGAGTACGGTAAAAAGAGAAGTCATGTTCTCATTATTACTATGACACATTATTAAAATTAGAACCAAGTCGTAACAAAGGTGATTATTAATGAACAAGTTAATTTGGTTTCTTCGCCTTTGTTACGACTTGGTTCTAATTTTAATAATGTGTCATAGTAATAATGAGAACATGACTTCTCTTTTTACCGTACTCGGTTAAAAATAACGGGGTGCCTGGCGTAGATTAAAAATAAAAATAAAAAGGGTAGTTTGGAATTCATTTCTTAAAAAAGGGTAGTTTAGGACTTACATAAAAGGGTAGTTTGGAATTTATAAAATATTAGTGGGTACGTTGGTTTTGTCATTAACTAAGTTGAGTACATGGTTTACATATGTCAGTAGTGGAAGTGGTGGCATGTTGAGCGGTTGTTGTTGTGCTTCGTAAATGGCCTCGTGGAGAGTGCCGAAACGCGTCAGCGTTTAGTATAGTGGTGGTGGTGATAGTTGGGTCTGTGTGGCATGTGTTGATTCGTGTAGCAGTGGAGGTGGAGGTGTTGCATGGAAACATACATTTGCCGCACAGATATAACTATTTGTCATTAGTGGTCGCGGGTGAGCAAAGTAATTGTTTTTTAGTTCATAAATATGGACCTCCGCAAAGTAACGCCTGATTCAATAAATTATTTAAAAATTATAGATCTAAAAATAAACCACTCCCAGTGGGCAAAGTACCCACAATGCTGGCGGCACTGCCACGTTGATTGGCAATGGAGGAGATTATTTATTATTATTTATAATTCTTCGGAATATTTTAATATCTATAGCTGTATAAAATAATGGAAGTTATTTAAAACAAGTACATCAAAGAAAATATTTCAACATAAAGCAAAACCGCCTTCAAAAACACGTAGAATAATCCTCTAAAGCCATCAGGTTTATGGCCTACCACAAACATGAAGTCGGTGCGGTGACAGCGGAATAACTATTCTTTGAATGAAGCATCGACTTCATATTTGTGGTAGGCCATAAAACTGATGGCTTTAGGGCGAAGTCACATCTATCAGCATCGAATCGCATTTGGCTGGATGATTTTGGACACACTATACGCATCGCAAGTTAAAGTATGCTGTTACATGTTTTCAGCTGCAAAAGGATGCTGTCGCATGGTTTTATTTGCTAGAATATGCTATGGCATGCTTTTAACTGCAAAGTATGCTATCGCATGCTTTTGACTGCTAAACTATGCTATCGCATGGTCTTATCTGCTAAGCGATGCCAACACAACACAAGCTTTAGTACCCTTATACGTTACACCGCAGGTGAAGTTCAAAATTAATTTTTCCTCGTCCATTTTTATGCATATATTGTAATTATTGCAAGTAAACAAACTAGTGCACTTTGCTAGATGGACACGTTGTAATAGATAATGATGCGGTCGGCTGCCCTCACGCCTCCCCCTTTCATTTGCAGCCTTTCTCATTCGCAAGCATCCCGGCTCACGCTTAAGCAGCCGTTATCAATCGCTAGCGTTACGTCTCACGCGTAATCAACTATTCTCATTCGCAAGCCTCCCGGCTCACGCTTAAGCAGCCGTTATCAATCGCTAGCGTTATGTCTCACGCGTAATCAACTATTCTCATTCGCAAGCATCCCGGCTCACGCTTAAGCAGCCGTTATCAATCGCTAGCGTTATGTCTCACGCGTAATCAACTATTCTCATTCGCAAGCATCCCGGCTCACGCTTAAGCAGCCGTTATCAATCGCTAGCGTTATGTCTCACGCGTAATCAACTATTCTCATTCGCAAGCATCTAGTATCACGGCTTAAGCAGCCGTTATCAATCGCTAGCGTTATGTCTCACGCGTAATCAACTATTCTCATTCGCAAGCATCCCGGCTCACGCTTAAGCAGCCGTTATCAATCGCTAGCGTTATGTCTCACGCGTAATCAACTATTCTCATTCGCAAGCATCCCGGCTCACGCTTAAGCAGCCGTTATCAATCGCTAGCGTTATGTCTCACGCGTAATCAACTATTCTCATTCGCAAGCATCTAGTATCACGTCTTAAGCAGCCGTTATCAATCGCTAGCGTTATGTCTCACGCGTAATCAACTATTCTCATTCGCAAGCATCTAGTATCACGTCTTAAGCAGCCGTTATCAATCGCTAGCGTTATGTCTCACGCGTAATCAACTATTCTCATTCGCAAGCATCTAGTATCACGTCTTAAGCAGCCGTTATCAATCGCTAGCGTTGTCTCACGCGTAATCAACTATTCTCATTCGCAAGCATCTAGTATCATGTCTTAAGCAGCCGTTATCAATCGCTAGCGTTATGTCTCACGCGTAATCAACTATTCTCATTCGCAAGCATCTAGTATCACGCCTTAAGCAGCCGTTCTCATGCTTTATCATGAATGAGCATTCTTCAGTATGTTAAATGGATAGCTACACTTATACGCATTTAATGCTGAAGCTGAATCGATGCGGAAGGGTGAATGAATGCGGACGCATCTTCATACAAAATTGTGTTTTTGTATTACAAAATGCGATTCGATGCTGATAGATGTGACTTCACCCTTAGACGATTATTTTGTGTTTTTTTTTTGTTTGAAACTTCAAACAAAAAAAAACATAAGGCTGTTTTTCTTTTTAATCCCCGACGAAAAAGAGGGGTGTTATAAGTTTAACCTGTGTATGTGTATCTGTGTATCTGTATATCTGTCTGTGCCATCATAGCTCCCAAACGAATGGACCGATTTCGATGCGGTTTTTTTAAATCGAAAGCCAGTTCAATCGAGATAGTTCTCAGCTAAGTTTCACAAAAATCGGTTCACCCGTTTTTAAGCTATTGAACTTTGAAATGACAATGTCGGGGGTTTTTCAACTTTTCTAAGTTGGTTAGGTTATTGTTAAAAGATTTTATGATAAAGCAAAAAAGTATCAAGACTACTCGGTCGACGTCGCCACTTAGTATGCAGGGATGATCCAGGGTGACCCAGCTAACCCGACCCGCCCCGCCAGGTAAAGGCGGGTATATCATGGAACCTAAAAAAGCGGCGAGCGAGCCGGACTCGCGCCCCGGGGGTACGAGCCACCATAATATGTGTGGTACTTTCGCCTTGTTATACAGTCATCATCATCATCATCATCAGCCTATTTACGTCCCACTGCTGGGCACAGGCCTCCTCTCAGAATGAGAGGGCTTGGGCTATAGTTCCCACGCGGGCCCAGTGCGGATTGGGAACTTCACACACACCATTGAATTGCTTCGCAGGAGCGTGCAGGTTTCCTCACGATGTTTTCCTTCACCGAAAAGCTCATGATAAATTACAAATGTATTTCACTGTTCACCCGCTGTTAAAGTAAAACACCCGTGTCCATTTACACACTGTATGTAGCTGAAGTTAGTATTTATTAGCTGCGGCCCGAGCGCGAGTATTCGAATCCTGCGTAACATAACGTTATCGTATCAAAAAAAGTTGAAAAACCCCCGACATTGTCATTTCAAAGTTCAATAGTTCAAAAAAGGGTGAACCAATTTTAATGAAACTTAGCTGAGAACCATCTCGTTTAAACTAGCTTATGATTGCAAAAAGCCGCATCGAAATCGGTAAACCCGTTTGGGAGCTATGATGCCATAGACAGATACACAGACACACGACAGATACACAGGTCAGACTTATAACACCCCTCTATTTCGTCGGGGGCTAAAAATCGAGAAAATTCGTCCTAAATTTTAGTTCCAAATACGCGCTGTTCTAAACGTCATACAATTTTCTCGATAACGTTACTACTCGATTATAATCGTTCCACGATAACTCTGCATATGATATTAATTGGCAACCCAGAAAAATCACGCTGTGGTAATACCTTTTTCATGTCACTCAGACATTTCTTTAATTAAAAATAATAATGATAGTAGCAATCAAAAGTTGCTGTTTTTTTTTTAAATATGGCTCTGTCCATTGGAGGACAATTTTGCCAGTGTTTAGTAGGTTTTGCCGTTGTACGGAAAAAAAATCTGGAATACGAAATAGAAGAGGTATTTTGGTGGATAGTGAATGAACGATGACCTGTCTAATGCTTAATCTAATCAAAAGTTCAAAACGTGTTGTTTGAGTATAAACAAACATCAGATTTCTACTGTTGTCAGTTCGTTGCAGAGTTATCGTGGGACGACTATACTCGATTACGTTACGCAGGATTCGAGTAATGTTACGGCTCAATGTGAACACGGCCCAGCCCTACATATTGCGGACTCGCAGGAATCTTCTGATTTTATTGAGTTTGACGCACGAACGACAGAATTCGCGTATTTGTTATATGTTGCTCTACGTGCGCCTGGATGGCTCAGTGGTGGTAACTCTGTGCCGGAGGTCGCAGGTTCTAATCTGTGTAAATTAAATATTGTGTGATCGCAAAAGTACTTATAGTATCAATTCCTGATCTCAATTGAAAATCTTTTTGTTTTTTTGTTAGTCGTATTTTTAACCCCCGACGAAAAAAAGAGGTGTTATAAGTTTGAACTGTGTATCATAGCTCCAAAACGGATCTACCGATTTCGATGCAGTTTTTTTTCAATCGAAAGCTAGTTTAATCGAGATGGCTAAGCTAAGCTAAGTTTCATTAAAATCGGTTGACCCGTTTATGAAATATTGAACTTTGAATTGACAATGTCGGGGGTCAACTTTTCTAAGTTGGTTAGTTATTCATACCTGGTAAATTAATGTTCACAAGGGGTGGTGTGGATGGAGTGGTCGACAGCAGAAAGTTTGACTTCGATATTTGTTTGGACTAAGAAGACAAACATACTAAAAGTCCTCAATTCCTCTGAAGGGAAGCGTGAACAAGATGGAGCGACGACCTGGTAAAGATCGCGGGACAGCGATGGATGCGGACAGCACAAGACCGGTCTGAGTGGAGAGCCGCGGGGGAGGCCGCCGGCCAGCAGTGGACGTCTTTCAGCTGACATGATGATGATGATGTACACTAAATGTGAAATGTAAATTTGTACAATATGGTAACATGCTATGTAAATATTTCGTGCATTGCAGAACCTAAAGCTAAAGTTTGCACCTACTGAAAAAAGTATATAAGCATAGGGAAATAATAGAGCTTTAAGCTTAAGGTCCAATTAAAAACTAGATATTCTGAACCAGTGTATACCTTAGGCCTCGTCTGCACCTTCCATCAAGTGAGATAGGGGTCAATCACTGGTCAGTTTATAGTAAAAAAAAATATTAAGAGAAACTGGCTTTATTATTAGGTAACTCTTTGTTCTCAAAGATTTCTTGACAAATGAGAAAAATTCAAATAACACTTTTGATACCTATTTATGCATGCATGCGTTCAAAATTAAAATTCAGCGATACCCCATAAAAATGTGAAATTAATTAGCGAAACGCCTACTATAATTTACGACAAAAAATATACAAATTCTTCAACGGCTTCTCACAAATGATAATAAAATAACCAATCAAAAACGTGTGTGTTAATTAAAATACGTCTTAAACAAATAACAGATTACAAACTCGAAAACGTGTGGTGAGTTACTTTTTCCGACCGTTTATACAATCATTGGAAAAAAATACGGGTAACAAAACCGACCAATAACAGCGAGGGTGGCCTCCCCCCCCCTAACGGCGGCACATTCCCACCCCAGCGCAGTTAAGCGGAACCCGCCGACCAGAACCGATGTCGAGATTAACCTGTTAAACAACAGTTAAAAATAACTGGCGTCAAATGCGATAATTCGGGTGGCAATATTCCGAGTCAATTTTTCATGTGAATTGTTTAAAAAAATGTTTTTGAAGTGAAGTGCTAATTGTGAAATTAGGTATTATTTGAAGTTGATTATTTTAATGTTACTTTAAATACATATGTGTAAAGCATAGCGACTTTGTGAAATTAGGATTCGAAAAAAAATTCAACGTAAAAGTTTTAAACCTTTAATTACTTTAAAATGAGACAAGCGGTTTTAACTAAAAGTATTGAAATAGCGTACTTACCTATTTATCTTCTTAGCAAATTAATTTGCGGCATTAACGGAAAATATTTTTTCTCAGTGTGACTTTTAATTTTAAAATGAACCTACCGTTAGATTCAATCATAGTGAAATAAACGGTTCATTTGCTACCGCCCAAGCGTGTGCTCCCAGAGGAAGGGCTACAGATTATACTCGACTAACACTTGACAGTGGCATTTAAAAGGAAATAATAAAGAAAGAATAATAATAGAGAATAAAGAATAATAATAATAAAATAAAGAATAGAAATCGAGAACAGTCTTAAGAATTTCACAGGAAACAGTGACTTTTTCCTCATAGCTATGACATCGTAAAGTGTATCTTCAATAAAAAAAAATTGCAACCTATGAACATATTTAAAAGCAAACGAAACTGTATTTAAATAATCCAGGAGTTCATAACGTAGTTACGATACCAAGCGTCTCGGAATAACTTTAGTGTTAAAACAATACCTACTTACCTAATTTAAGATAAGCGTAAGTACAGTTACAAAAACACAACCTACAAATCGCCTCTACCACCATATCACCTCCCTTAAACACTGCGAATAACTCAGAAAAACAATGTAAAACTTTTGCCTTCCGCTTCCAACCGAAAAATGGAAACCCGAAGCGAAAGCCCAACCGACTCCAACCGGCAGGAGCCGTCCAAAACCTCATTCCTCATCGAAGACATCCTCTACAGAGGTCAAATAAAGCCCCAGGAGCCACGAAGATACGAGTATGAGAGGGAATCGAAGCCATATTTTCCGGTGCCGAACGAGATACGCCCCGTGGCGCGGGAAGGGTCGTATCTCCAGGTGGCGATGGGCGCTTTAGGGGCGTATCTGCACGCACCTAACACTTACAAGGCCGTGGAAACGCCTTATTTCTTGTCACAGGGTAAGTTTTACGTTTTTCTACACACATATCATAAGTCCCCGATAATGCGTTCAGAAACATTTCGACAGCCATAGTATCGAATTCGATCGATGTCGTCATGAGTTTCGTATTTAAATCATCTTCAAAACTAGCATAATTTACAATAGAAAAAAACATTCGATACGAAACGTGCTCGATATGTTTGTCTTTAATAAATAAAAAAAAACAGTCAAATTCGTGATAGGTATAACATACATTACATGCCTTCGGCTTCTGAACCCGTCATAGAGTACTTATAAACATGTGTGTAGATAAAGTAATGTACTCGGCTTTGCCTCGTTTTATAAACCCACACTTGGTATTTTAAAATTTTTAAGAACCCTCATTATGTAGCAGTTGCTTAAACTACTATTTTGCCAGCCTTTTCCGTGCTGCTGGGTGTAGGCCTCCGCTCAGCATGAGAGGGCTTGGCCTATAGTTTCACCATTGAACTGCTACGCGGGAGTGTGCATTTTTGAACCCCCGACGCAAAAAGAGAGGTGTTACAAGTTTGACCTGTGTATCTCTGTGGCATCGTAGCTTCCAAACCGATAGACCGATTTCGATGCGTATTTTTTTAATTGAACGCTGGTTTAATCGAATTGGTTCTTAGTTAAGTTTCACTAAAATCGGTTGACCCGTTTTTTACATATTCAACTTTGAAATAACAATGTCGGGGGTTTTTCAACTTTTCTAAGTATATTAAATAAAATAATATAAATATAAAAATATGTATCCACTTTTTAGGAACGTTATGAAATTAACAAAACCGAACCTGACCCACGTAAATATTTTCCGAAATATTTTCGGTTTCAATTGAGTTGAAGAAAAATTATGACATATAATCATTCGGCTAAACATTACGTTATGACTAAAAACATTCTACGAAACCTGCCGTTTACCAGGTGTATGAAAAATTACAAAATGTAAATTCGCACATAAATACCGAAACACTCAGAGGTATCACATACATACGTACACCAGGCCCCCGTTTCATAAACGTGACAGGTGACAAATAACAACGACAGTTTGGTGTAGGTTACTGGCTTGAAAAGTTTTTGTATTACCAGACTTCATATTAAATTCGAAGTGTAGATCGAATTGTCGTTGTCATTTGTCACCTGTCACGTTTATGAAACGGGGCCCAGTAGGTACGTATCAAATTGTTCTATAACTAGCTTTCGAGTAAAAAAACCGCATCGAAATCGGTCCATCCGTTTGGGAGCATTGATGCCACAGACAGATACACAGATACACAGGTCAAACTTATAACACCCCTCTTTTTCGTCGGGGGTTAAAAATACATTTTAGTACGGAAATTAAAAAACCAAAACAATTTAAATAGGCCTACGACATTATGTAACAGTTGCATAAACTATTTGCCTGACGACACATTTACTTCTTGTTTTTACCGATATAGCATGATTAATAAATAATAATATAAATAAATATCATGGGACAATTGACACCAATTGACCTAGTCCCAAACTAGGCAAAGCCTGTACTATGGGTACTAGACAACGGATAAACATACGTAAATAGATAAATACATACTTATATGTATACATATCAAACATCCAAGACCCGAGAACAAACATTCGTATTCATCGTACAAACATCTGTTCCGACCGGGATTTGAACCCGGGACCTCAAGCTTCATAGTCAGGGTCTCTAATCACTAAGCTATCCGGTCGTCCTGCTACTATGCCTTTATTAAACTAAACCAAAGTGGAGTCTAACCAGAAATTGTGTTTTGTCCAGGGGTGCCTTACCACGCGCTGTTCACGCCATCCGAGCTGTCCCTGTCGGCGCTGAAGCACTGCCGGCGGCGGAAAGCGCGCACCGTGTTCTCCGACCCACAGCTCACTGGTAAGACGCCGGTGCTGCAGGACACGTGCCGCTCACGCCAGCCGACCCGTTTCTGTTAGTTCAGGCAGCGCCCGCTGTAAGCAGAGGCAGCGCACTGGTAAGACGCTTCTGCAGCTGTCACTATTGCCACGTGCTGTTCACGCCAGCAGAACCGGCGCTGCTAGCTCAGGCAGCGCTGGCTGTAAGCAGAGACAGCTCACTGGTAAGGCGCCGCTGTTGCAGCTGTCACTGTTGTCAATCACGGCAAGAGTGTGGCAAGTTAATATCTAGTGGCACGTTGAACGGTGTTGAGAATAGGCTCGTAGTGAGTTTGAAATGCGTCGGTAGTGGTGGTGGTGATAGTTGGATCCGTGTGACATGTGCTGATTCGTGTAGCAGTGGAGGTGCGGTTGGTGCTTGAAAGCTTACATTTGTCGCGTAGACACTTTTAATTCCCCTCGAAAATTTGGTCTCGTTGAAAACGCACGCGGTTTGTGTTAAACACAACAAAGGCAATCATATATTAGGATAATGCCCTTTGGAGCATTTTGAAATAGGAACGGTGTTGCCGAGCCCGCCGGCGGTGCCCGCGCGGACGTGCTCGCGGCTCTTATCACTGAACTAAGTACCGAAGAACTCGTCCATACGCTATATATCGTAATGTTTAAGGTTGAAATTATATCACTTTGACATCAATCATCACCCCAATGTAAAGTGCCAGAGTGCCACCATAGCAAAGTCCAACACGTCTGTTCATGTATCTACCTCATCGATATATAAACGTTAAAGGTAGGCCTTCACCTGTTCGGCGCTGACAAAATGCGGCCCTCACTCATTAGCTGTCATTAGACTGACATAATGTCAAACATTAAGGGATACCACGTCACCGAATCACCTAATCACCTTGTCCGCGCGCGCCGAAGCGGTGGTGTATCTGTCTATTTTTGTTAACACGACTGACCAAAGAAAAGAGTGTATTGTTTTCAGGGTTTATGTACAGTGTAGTCCTCCAATATCTGTACAGCCAACGGTTCATAAATATCTAAACACAGACCTTATGTAACTGGCAATAAGGTCTTTGTATAGATATTTTTGAACTGTTTTCTGTACAGATATTGGAGAACTCGACTGTACACAATTTTCAAATGGCACTTCCGCAGGCGTGACCCAAGAATAGGGTCCCTTCCCTGCCCAAATTTCGCCACCCCGATTTCTTTTAACAAGAAACAATTGATTACATTCCTTCAAATTAAGCAAACAAATCAACAGTGCCAATTATGGCTAACTAATTATAGTTAGCCAACTAATTGGAGAACTCGACTGTAAGTATGTAATGGGTAGGGTTCTGGTTTGGGATGAGGCCTGTATCGATACAGTAGCACCTTCACATCTCCTTGGAACCACACAAAAAGCAGAAAGGGCCGAAAATAGAAAAAAATCTAAATATCAATCTCTGCGTCCGAACTACAGTTTTGTTGCTCCCGGGTTTGAAACCTTGGGTCCATGGGGTCCCGGCGCGTACAAGCTTATTTCAGAGTTGCAAAAGCGCTTAGTCGATGCAACTTGTGACCAAAGGGCTGGCAGTTTTCTCTCTCAAAGAATCAGCATCGCCATTCAGCGAGGCAACGCTGCCAGCCTTTTGGGCACCATGCCACGGGGGCCTTATTTAGATTTAATTCAGTTTTAAGTTTCAGTTTATTTAGTTTTAGCTTAGATTTAATATCATTGTACCTAAATTGCTTTTATTATGTAAATTATGTGGTTGTATATCAATGTTCTGCCACCATGACAAAGATAACCCTACCCCCCAGGCCTGGAGAAGCGCTTCGAGACCCAGCGGTACCTGTCCACCCCGGAGCGCGTGGAGCTGGCCGGCGCCTTGAACCTCTCGGAGACGCAGGTCAAGACCTGGTTCCAGAACCGGCGCATGAAGCACAAGAAGCAGATGCGCAAGCAGCAGCAGCGAGGTGAGACAATCGCGGACAACCATCTCACTCGCTAATCCTGCCGCTAAGCAGCAGTGCTTGCACTGTTGTGTTCCGGTGTGGAGAGTAAGACAGCCGGTGTAATTACGGGCACAAGAGGCATTTCATCTTAGCTCTCTAGGTTGGCAACGCATCTGCGAACCCTCTGGGGTTGCGGGTGTCTATGGGAAGTGGTGATCACTTACCATCAGGCGACCCACTTGCTCGTTTGCCTTCCTCGTCGTATGAAAAAAACAACGGACGCTTTTAAGACGCTTCCATGAGAGGGTGTTGAGGAACGTTTCGCGCCTTCCTCACCCCACCTCACTTCTACTAAACAACTTCGTTTTAGTGACGACGTCTATTTAATACCGGTCTAACTTCATTTTGTTTACACAGTGTTATGACAAATAACGCGTCTTTTCGAAAAAAAAAAAACGTTCAGAAATCGTACCGAATACGAAAATTACTTATTTAAAAAATTTAAAATATTATAAATAAAGGCCTGGTGCCCAGCAGTGGGACGTAAATAGGCCGATGATGATGATGGTGATGATGATTATAAAAAGGGATTTTTACCCCCGACAAAGAAGAGGGGTGTTATAGGGTTTGACCTGTGTATCTGTGTATCTGTTTGTGGCATCATAGCTCTCAAACGGATCAACCGATTTGGAATCGGCTTTTTTTAATCGAAAGCTAAATTCATCGGGATAGTTCCTAGCTAAAGTTTCATCAAAATCGGGTTAAGCCGTTTTTGAGATATTGAACTTTTACATTTTAATGTCGGGCGTTTTTCAACTTCTCTAAGTCTGTTATAATTTTAGTTATAAGTTATGTTTTTTGTGTTGTTAGAGTTCCGCGACCAACAAAGGAACCCTTGTAGTTACCTCGGTCTGTCTGTCTGTCCGCGGCATAGCTTAAAGAATTTTCTCAATAGAAAGCTGTATTACGCCGACAGATCGGGTTTTTTTTTTTAGTTCTTCCTCCCCTACACGTACAGTGGGGGTGGTTCTATCCTAATCCTAACTTCCTAACTAATATTATAAATGCGAAAGTAACTCTGTCTCTCTGTCTGTCTGTTTGTTACCTCTTCACGGGAAAACCGCTGCACCAATCTAGATAAAATTTGGTTAGAAGATAGTTTGAATATTGAGGAATAACATAGGCTACTTTTTATTCGGGAAAATTGTATAGTTCCCGCGGGATAGCGATAACCGAAATCTACGCGGACGAAGTCGCGGGCAACTGCTAGTTCATTATAAAATATTTAAAGAAAGAAAGAAAAAAGACATTTATTCACTGTCACAAGAAGACACACAATACAAGAAAATACACACAATTTCACACATTTCTTCTCAAGGAAATTGTGTCCTCGCAAAAGCGAAACGGTCGCTGACTCAGCATTATGCTGAGGCGTTAGACGCCTGCACCGCAGAGGGTCGAGCACGACTTGTCGAATCCTGCGTAACGTTACGGTTATCGTATCGAGATCGAGAAATCTCATACTAAATTTAAGTTCCAAATACGCTCACGGGCAGGCGCTGTTCCAAACGTCATACAAACTCGACAACGTTTACTATTCGATTTTACGTGACGCAGGATTCGAGAAGTCGAGCTCGACTCTCTGATTTTCCGTCAGAACAGTATTTCGCTCATCTATACTTATAAAACAGTACCGTGACTGACTGACTGACAGACAACGCACAGCCTAAACCACTGGACCTAGAGACTTGAAATTTGGCAGACATATACCTTGAGTATCCTAGAGGTGCACTAAGAAGGGATTTTTCGAAATTCCCACGGGATAGGGAACTAGCCCATTTTGAAATATTTCACGGGGGCAAAGCCGCGGGGCATGAGCTAGTTTCGTATTTATAAAGTGCTCATTTTGTTTGATGTAATTTTTTTAGGTATTTGATAAGGTAAAAGTTTCTTCTAAATTAGAACGAGTTAAGTATCTTCTGGGGTAAACAGGCGTTTCTGGGTGCGGGGTGTAGCCATTTTGATTGTTTCTCACAATAATTACTCTCTGAACAGAGACCAAATAGTTGCGTAACTTAGTTGCCAAGAATGCAGGCAACGGGCAAGTTTTGTTGCCAATTAGATGGCAATTACCTGACAAACTAAAGTTGGGGTCTTCGCTCAACAATTTATGTACAGTCTGCAAGATATGCAGTCTAACCATTAGAATCCCACCCAACCCCCCAACCCATCTTAGAATGTTTTCACAGTATAGTAGTTTATGCTACGGTATTATAATGAGGGTCCTTAAAACACGAGTGTGGTTATATGAAACGAGGCGAAGACGAGTTTGATAGTACGATCACACGAGTGTTTTAAGGCCTAGTGGCATTCATAACTTTTTATCTACACACATATTATAAGTACCTACCTACCTACTCTAAGATGGGTTCAGAAGCTGAAGGCATAACAGACCTGTCACGAATTCAACTGTTTTTTTTAATCGTAAATACTCCTACCGAGCTGACGTTTGTATAAACTTTTCTTTTATTGAAACTTATTTAATTAGAACAGTTTTTGAAAAAATTCCAAATTTGAAACTCATAACGATATCGAATTCCATGTCGTAATGACATTGCGTCAATGCTTTACTTACTACCAAAGGAAAATAAATTATTATAATTATAAATTGACATTAATATAATAAAGTGCAATATAATTTTCAATAATGTATAATTAAATCTATCTATCTAATACCCCTAAAGCAATAGTCTTCGTGAAATGAAATCTCAGCCTTAAACTGCCGTTATACGTACATAATAACCATTTTCTTACGACATAATCAACATAATTGGCTTAATTAATCACTAATTAATACTCATAGAATATTAACGTAACGTCGTGAAACATCCCATTTATAACGAACAGCCATTTTCATTAAAAAGCAATTTCACTTGAGAAACACGAAATTAATTATTTGTTAACTCTCGACCCAAAATGAGGGTTATAAGTTTGACTTAAGTACGGTCTGTGTGTATCTGTCTATGGCATCGTAGCTCCTAAACAGACCGACCTATTTGGAAACGGTTTTTCGTAAGCCGTGATCTAGATGTTGGTTATCTAAGTTAAATTAAAATTGGTTCATTTTGAAAACTTGGCAGAACATCGTCTTCGAACCGTTATGCGAAATTAAGATTATGCGAAATCATACGTTATGCGTAAGAACCTTATGCGTATTAATATACAATACAATACAATAACTCTTTAATGAACATCACATAACAGGCGAAACAAGAAATAAGGCACAAATAATATACTTACAAGGTAGCAATGGGCGACCTTATCGCTATAGAGCGATCTCTACCAGGCAACCATAATGTAATAAAGTTTAGAACAGACCCCATTGTAGTTATCAACAACTTACATATTATGTACTTATATAAACCCTATGAATACTCGCTAAAACCTCACATTTTGTTAAAAAGAGACTTCCGCTTGTAAATTGTAACTTATAGCTTTATAAAACACGGCCCTGGTGGTAAGTGATCACCACTGCCAATAGACACCCACAACCCCCGGGGCATTGCAGATGCGTTGCCAACCTAGAGAGTTAAGACGAAATGCCTCTTGTGCCCGTAATTACACAGCAACAGTCAGCCAAAATCCTCTTGAGAACCCACAGCGTTCTACAGGACGCCGTGCCGCCATCTGGAAAACGATTCCTAATAGTCCCAGCCAACCTCAAAGACGTCCAAATTAGATTTGGCAGGCCGCTTTCGCGCCACAATCCAAGACGTTCCCGTAACGAAGTTACAAATCCAAGATGGCCGACGTCTTGGTTGCTAGGCAACGGTGCTTGAGGCCTGTTAGGGGAGTAACGACTTTGCTGGGTTGAGATGGGGTTTAGAATTGAATGAGGAGGGGAAGGGGTGGTATTTAGGTATTTTGGAGGCGTATTTTGTCGATATAAGGTTTTTAATGGCGGTGCTTTGGATACTTTTATAAATGTTATCCCTGTTCTTGGCGTACTCGAGGAGGTTAATTTATTTTGAATGCTAGTCATCAATTGTGTTTCTAGCAGTGACCCTTTGTATTTGATGCTATAAAAAGGTATTTTTGCAGGTAATACTGCAGTGGATTTTACGAAGCATACGCCCCAGCAATCGGAATGTAGAAAGGTAAATTAAAAGTAACCCATAGGTAATTAGTTACTTATTTCCTTCTCATCGCATTATGTTCTTTGTTATATTTCAAAAGTATAGGACAGTGTTTTTGAAAGGTCTAGAAATAAATCGTCATATTTCAACAAATTAACACAAAACAATAATAATGAAACTATACATAAAACCTTCCTACAGAATCACTCGAACTAATCTGGCTCCTGAAAGTTGACCTTGCAATAACCTAACCATAAAAAAATCACTTTTAAAACTAGCTTTTTGTGCCGACTGCACTTTTTGTTGTCTGTACGTGTATTAAATCGCATGTCCATACCAAACTTCAAGTCGATGCCATTAACCGTTGAAGAGTCCCCTCCTGCGGAGACGATCCTGGCCGCATCACCAGAATTTCACAGATTATTGCATTGTCACCGAAAATTTCAGCTAAAACGAACATCGGAAAGTGGGTCAAATTTAACTTGCAAGATTTGACCTAAACATACATACATACACAAATATTGCAAGTTAAATGAAAGCTAAAAATATATGCCGACTAATTTAGGACTTTTGTCTGTTATGCGTAACGATGATTATGCCTATCAAAAAATATGACTTAAAATTTTATGCAACCCAATACCACAGTGTAAAGAGCTTATACCTACCAGTGGTCCGACGCCTTTGATGTTTGCGTAAATGCCGACACCGCAACCGCATGGCCAAAGCACCAAGGAGGGCGAAAGTTCCTAACTAATCGGGCAGTGGCGGCGTATGCAAGGGGGCTCGCCCTGCCCGCCCCGCACCCCGCACCCCCCGCACGATTGACCTGTCTAGAGGCCTTCGTCGGACGACTGTATAGACTGTGCCAATACCATGGATCCGTTTGACAAATTTTATTCATTTGTTGCAGACGGACGACACTCGTCTGACCCAAACTTCGGATTCGGAGAGCGAGCACAGCGACAGCGATATTGACATCGTCGGTGAAACGAACTACCCTCGCTACAACACGTAAGGGGTGCGCGGAGTGTAGAACCGCTATTGAGGATTTTGAGACATATTGGTCCGTGTTACCTGTCATAATAGACATACATTGTATTTTCCGTTAACTTGATCAGAAACTACCTGGTAAATAGCTTTTCATTGAAATGGAAAATAATTATTTTTTACTCATTCATACGTAACATTGATATACAAAAATAGACAGATACGCCACTGCTTCACCGCGTGCGGACAAGCTTATATATCCCTTAATATTTGACATTATTTCAGTCTAATGACAGCTAAATTATTATTTTTTACAACGAGGAAGGCAAGCGAGCAAGTGGGTCACCTGATGGAAAGTGATCACCACTGCCCAAAAACACCCGCAACTCCGGAGGGTTTGCAGATGCGTTGCCAACCTAGAGGGCTAAATGAGTGAGGGCCGCATTATGTCAGCGCTGAACAGGTGCGTGGTGCGTGGTCTATCTTTAATGTTTGAAATATCGATGATACCTACGTTTAATGAAATATTCAACTGACGTTCATTGAAAAGGGTTCTTGAGAATTACGAAAAAGTTAGTGTCATGTATAACGGCATTGTTTGAACTTCGACAGCACAATTTAGCTTAGTGGTAAATAGTTTGCTCATCGAGAATATGTTTTATAAGGTCCTTACTTTGGAGACGACCGAATAGCCTAGTGGTTAGAGACCCTGACTATGAAGCTTGAGGTCCCGGGTTCAAATCCCGGTCATATAAGTATGTATTTATCTATATAGGTATCCGTTGTCTAGTACCCATAGTACAGGCTTTGCCTAGTTTGGGACTAGGTCAATTGGTGTCAAATTGTCTCATGATATTTATTTATTATTTATTATTATTACTTTTTCCTATTTTTTTTCTAATTTTGTCATATTATGCTGATGAACTAGCTTTCTAGGATAACTTCAAAAATGTCTTTATCATTTCTTTTTATTTAATACTTATGTGTATTGTACAGCGTATGGACGGGACCTTCGGTACACCGTTTTAGTTGCCAATTTTGTGCCAGCGAAATAATTTCTGTCTTATTTGCTGAAAAATTATGACAAATAATCATTCGAACAAAAATGCATTATGACTAACATTTTTGTACGAGACAAATGGCATTAGTACATTTTAAAAATAAATGTTTACGGCAAAATTATTTTTACCGATGGTCATCTAGCGAAGTAATTACGATCTATATTTTTTATCTAAATTTCGTTATACTTTATTTTAACGTGATCTAGTGTTTAATTAAGTTAGTTCAAAATACTTATAGATTTTGTAATGTTTCGTAGAAATTGTCGATTTTGTAAATAAGTTAAAATAAATAAAGTTATTTCAATTTCCGATTGTAATTGGTATGTAGGGAAGAAATAGTGACATTAAGTGCAATAATAGATTAACTTGTAAATATAAGTGTTACTATGTGTGCTAGTCATATTTCGACGTAGGTATAATTTGTCATTTATTTCGAAACTTCTTTTTTTAAGTATATTTTATGGACGTTCAGTTCAGTCATATTTTTTATACTTATAGTCATTTCGTAAATTGTCATGATGGGTAATAAAAAAAAAAAAAGTTGTTTACACACTTTTTTCTGGATTTTTGAATTTTTTATGTTAAGTGTAATCTACTTAGAATCACGAGTAGGTACTATTGATTTTATAACATTAGAAAATGTGTCCCAAAATAGTGTTCCATTCCGTTATCCTTTTATGAGAGTAGCGGAGTGGAAGTATTTACAAAAAAATATATGAACATTTTGGGACACCTTTTTTCACCTATGAAGGTGAAGGGATCGATAGTGCTCATGACTCTGAGTATATAAGTACTTAGCATAAAAAAATCAAAATCCAAAAAAAAGTGTCACACTAAAACAACTTTTTTTTAAATGACCCATAAACAGCCAAGTCTTTTGTAGTGTTAAACTCACTGTAAATATTAGTCTACACTGGGAGCTCAATAAATAATAATAATGTTAGCGTTAAGTATCGCGATAAGTGAAATTATAAATTTATGCATAAAAGGTAAGCGTACCAGTTGTTGACCCCGAGTAAATATTTAACGCAGCACTCAGGTGCCTAGGTAATACTTCTGGTATTTGTTTGAAATAATTCGCGTCGTGCCCCTAATTATAACCATTCTGTCGAAGTCAAGGGCAAATAGCCCTTTTGGTGGCAAAAGCTCGCTGCGGGTGTGTACGGCAAGTGGCAGCCCGTAGCGGGCTCCTGTCAAAATTACCGCTAAGTGGCGGAAGCCCGCAGCGGGCCTCTGGCCGGTGTCGTATTTCGCCGTGTAAATAAAACCGTTCAAACTGTTCCTTATCTATCCACACTTGCTAGATGCATACCTGATTAGACAAGGACGACCACCCATAAGAGGCCCGCACTAGACAGCTTTTTTTTTGCAAAATTTCGTGCCACTTGGCGTTGACACCCGCAGCGGGCTTTTGCCACCTAAAGGGCTATGAAGTGTTGACGACAACTGTGAAGTGGAATGTAAATGTAACCAAGGAATTACAAAATTAATTCATTAACTACAATCTGACCAAAGAGTCAAGAAATTAAACTAGGGCGCCGCTTTCTTCGTAACTGTCACATTTTTGACATAAATATGGCAACAAATTTGTATGACAAATTTTAGTTCCTACTTTCTCCGTTTTCTTGACATTTTGGTCCGTTTATAAACTACTTACTTACATATTGCTTTACCGGGTAATTACTTATTGTTGATCGAAAACGGCTTGCTTATTTACTAACTCGCTCGCAATCGCCATCGTGTTCATTTTGACAGTTTTTCTACGTTCTGGCAATTGGTGTCGAAAACAGCTAGCTGTCACAGTCGTACAATTTTTTTTTAATTCATCCCATAAGGGATAGGCAAGGGAACTGACTCCATACAGCCACGTCTGATGTGTTTTGTAAATTTCTGTATATTAAAGTCCTGTCATCGTCAGAGTTGTGTCAGTCTGTCCTAGTCACGTCCTGTCAACTGCTCATGCCTTCCGTAAAGCGATAGTGTACTTTACGGCGAGCTACGGCGAGCAGCAGCCTGCGGATACTTGGGCGTCACAAACAGAGGGAATACGCGTTTTCACTTGAATTCTTCATTTGCTGGGCACTTTCACGTCAATTGGTTGTATAACACACTATCTTTATTATCCACCAAACAACATTAAGCACAGAAACTAAAATTCAATTAACGACACGATCCACTCTCATCGGTTTCCTGCCAAATTCTTTCCACAGTCGTACAAAAACTGACATTTCAATCCAATGACGTGTGTCAAAATAGTTAGCTAAGGAATAGGTCGGCGGGTCAACTACTGGTGCGTTGACCTCATCATTAACATTAAGTTAAAATAAGAGTAAGGGAAAATAATTCCGGCCACAGACGGCCATTAAATGTAAGCGACAATAGGACTGTTTCTCATTAAATTACAAATGTTTTATTTTAATTTTAATATTGATTTATTATCTACTTTGATTTCTAGTCATTTGTAATATGTTTCTAGTCAGCATAAAAATCTAGGTGTTGCTAGTTTCACATTTTATTTATTTAATTTACCTGTTATAATATACCGAGGTTTGTACTTCAAGTCAATGAATAAACGTTTTAAAATAAATTGTTGTTTCATTTGTAAGTATACTTTCATAAACTTGTTTCTTATTGGAAAGATAGCAAGTCTGAATTTGCACAAAATAAAACTAATTTCTTAACATTATTTCAATGACCTGACCTGCCCCCCTAGTACGTTAAAATGTAGACAAAATATTTGGTCATGACATATTTTATCGCAGGCCTTAATCTGCTATCGAAGAAACATAAAATTACCGCTAGATTAAAATTTATCCTAACTATCCTAACTTCCTAATCCTAACTAATATTATAAATGCGAAAGTAACTCTGTCTCTCTGTCTGTCTGTTTGTTTGTTAACTCTTCACGGGAAAACCGCTGCACTAATCTAGATGAAATTTGGTAAGAAGATAGTTTGAATATTGAGGAATAACATGTGCTACTTTTTAATTGGGAAAATTGTATAATTCCCGCGGAACAGCTAGTATAAGTATGTATAAGTATGTCGAGTACCCATAGTACAGGCTTTGCCTAGTTTGGGACTAGGTCAATTGGGGTCAATTGTCCCATGGTATTTATTTATTTTGTGTCGGGGGTTAAAAAGCTTAATGCTACGATAATGATCCCAAATGATGCCAGAATTAGCAGCAAAGGTCAAACGTCGTCAGGGGACCCGTTGACATTCAGTACGAAGTTACCCCTTAGCGCTATAGTTGTGTGTGAGAGATAAATGACGCACTTAGAGAGGGTGATCATATTTAATACCTCATTAGCAATGATTTGCCGTAAAGGTGACCCTATGCCCGACACTGCCCCAGTAGATGACACATTAAATCTCAATGCATAACAATGAAGAAGTTGCAAAAGCGCTTGGTCGATGCAACTTGCGACCAAAGGGCTGGCAGTTTTCTCTCTTAAAGAATCAGCATCGCTATTCATCGAGGCAACGCTGCCAGCCTTTTGGGCACCATGCCACGGGGGCCTTGTTTAGATTTAATTTAGTTTTAAGTTTTAGTTTATTTAGTTTTAGTTTAGATTTAGTGTCATTGTAAATTGCTTTTATTATGTAAATAAATTTTAACAATAAAGGTGTCAGTTATTGGAATTAAGCTGTCAAGAGGCATTTCCCCTTAGCTCTCTAGGTTGGCAACGCATCTGCTAACCCCCCGGGATTGCGGGTGTCTATGGGCAGTGGTGATTTACCATCAGGTGACCCACTTGCTCGTTTGCCTTCCTCGTAAAAAAAAACATTGGGACGTTTGCTAACGAGAAAATGAGTCAGCACCTTTCTTCTCCATAGCACATGGTGTCCACTGTTAGGTTAAGTTGTTTTAAAATATTTTCTTTCTTTAATATTACTTCAGGCGCTTCCCTGACCCAGACGCTGAAATGGCTGCTTTTTAGAGCTTTTTTTATTTTTATTTAATTATTTAAACGATAAAAACAAAATACATAAATACATTAAGTATCTATAACATCTTAACTTGTTTTTCTATGTTTCATTTTTTTTCCTATTTAATACTTATGATATCTGCATCACAAGTAAGTCAAGTTGCAAATAATATTCTGTTACTACATCATAAGCATAATTTACTTTGACTTGTGACATACACCAATGTATAGAGAAATTAATAAGCTAGGATTTCTATGTTTAACATTATTAAAATACCTTTTTATAATCATCACTATCATCATCATCGGCCTATTTACGTCCCGCTGCTGGGCACCAGGATTTTTTTTAGAATATTTTAAAATTTTGAAATAAGTAATCTACGTAATCGGCGTGAATTTAAAAAAAAAAATATTTTTTTCGAAAAGACCCGTTATTTGTGATTGCGTTAGATGTCGTCACTAAAACGAAATTGTTTAGCAGAAGTGAGGTGGGGTGAGGAAGGCGCGAAGCGTTTAAGGTCAGCCCTCAGGGAAGCGTCTTTAAGTCTTTAACTTTAAGTTTCTTGTGTGTATTCTTTATGTTTACTTGTGTGTTTTTGAGGAAATAAAGTTGTAATCAATCAATCAAAGTCATCATCATTGTCAGCCTTATTTTACCTCCCACTGCTGGTCACAGGCCTGTTAGAATGAGAGGGCTTGGGCTATAGTTCTCACGCGGGCCCAGTGGAGAACCGATTTTAATGAAACTTAGCTAAAAACCATCTTAACTAGTTTTCGATTAAAAAGAAACTAATCGAAATCGGTCCATCCGCTTGGGAGCTATGATGCCACAGACATATAGACAGATACACGTTATCAAACTTCCCCTCTTATTGGGTCGGGGGTTAAAAATAAAAATTTTGATAAAATTTAGCTGAGAACCAACCATCTCGATTAAACTAGCTTTGGGTTAAATTAGTTTAAAATATGGCTACGATGCCACAGACAGACACACATACACACAATTTATAACACCCCTCTTTTTTATTTACGACGAAAAAGAGGGGGGGTGTTATAAGTTTGACCTGTGTATCTGTGTGTCTGTGTATCTGTCTGTGGCATCGTAGCTCGCAAGTGGATGGACCGATTTCGATGCGATTTCTTATGTTCGAAAGCTAGTTTAATCGAGATGGTTCTTAGCTAAGTTTCATTAAAATCGGTTCTCCCGTTTTTGAAATATTGAACTTTGAAATGACAATGTCGGGGGTTTTTCAACTTTTCTAAGTTGGTTAGGTTAGGTTATGTTATATAGTGCTGTTAGCCATACACGTCCATTTATTCATAAACCCGTAATAAAGTAAGTAATAAACTCTAGATTACCTTGTAATTGGATCACAAACGAAAAAGGTCAATTTCGCCCACACCTACCCTAAAACCGGTTCAAATCGGTTCAAAGTGGTTCAAAGCGGATCAAAGACCGCCCTGGCTTGTAATAACTATGCATTAGTGTTCTGCCAACTAACACACAGCGATCGAGAAACTTAATTCCCAAAATCGACTTTATTCCCTTGCAACAAGGTTGCGAGTTGTGATGAGCCTAAAATTGAGGCGTGTAACTAAGTTGGCACGTTTGACAATAGCCGGCCATATTGAATTGTGAGGGAGGGGAATACAACTCTTTTAATTTTAGAACAGAAGGTCCAATATTGGCGTGATATGATTATTGTGGAGGGGTTTATGCAATACTGTTTTTGAAATAATACAAGACACTGTTCTGTTGAACAAATTTCTATCTATATTTTATGTTATTAATAGGTATCTAAATAAAAGTCCTGATTGACTGACTGACTGATCAACGCACTGCTCAAACCCCTGCACCCAGAAAGCTGATATTTGGTACATTACATAGGTTCCCAAAAATAATTATTTAATTTTAATTTGGTATTATAAAATGTACGGGATTTTCCGAAATTCCACACCTGAGGGGGTAAAAAGGGAATGGGCAGGTACGGAAAAATGATTTTTAAGTTATGGTTATGACATGGGATAGAGAGGAATTTTGCGGAATACCCATGAGATAGAGAGTTCTGCCACAGCAGCGAAGCCGCGGGCGGAAGCTAATAATAATAATAATAATAATATATTTATTAGAATAGTAACAATTAGTACATAGCGAAATGTGAAACGATGTCACCTGCAAAAGTTTGAAACTGTGTCGCAGAGAGCTAGTTGATTTATAAAGGCAGTCGCATTACCTTCGTCTTAGAATATTTTGTAGATTACAAATACTTACAACAATACGGCACCCGACTGAAAAATTCTATCAAAGGCCCTAAAAGCCAGTTCAGTGCAGTTGGGTACGATACTTAGGTTAGGAGTACGTGGTACTCAGCACAAATACAAATACTATTTATTGAAAACCACAAAACAATACAAGGAGATTACAGAAAAACAGGTATGGTAGACAATAGGCGGTCTTATCGCTTAAAAGCGATCTCTTACAGACAACCAAAATACAGAAACCAAGATGAAGAAGCTAATTTAGGTGGCAGAAATGAACAGAAAGAAGAAACTTAAAATTAACAACAATTAAAATTAAATTAATAACTACAGAAATATACTACATAAATAAATACATACATATACATATACAACACATACACCACTCATACAAAACATGAGTGAAAATGTCAAAAAAGCCACAGGTGAAAAGGATTTCAAAGGAATAGTTATAACAGAGACGAATAAGAATGGAGATGGACCAAAGACAGAAATAAGTTACTAAGTTAGTGACAAGTAGTTAGCCTTAAGAAGATTTTTAAAAATATGAAGAGATTTCGCTTGCCTTGAAGCTAAAGGAAGAGAATTCCACAAACGAATGGAGGATATAGTGAAGGCGTTATGATAGAACTTAGAGGAAGAAGGTGGAACAGTAAGAAGAAAGTTCCGTGAAAAACGAATAGAAGACGTGAACTTAAAACGCTCTTGCAGATATTGGGGAGCACTTTACTTAATTTTTTTTTTTCAATTCGACTTAATCGATTCAGGCGTGCTTTTAACCCCCGACGAAAAAGAGGGGTGTTGTAAGTTTGACGTGTGTATCTGTCTGTGGCATCATTGGTTCCAAACGGGTGAACCGATTTCGATGCGGTTTTTTTTAATTGAAAGCTAGTTTAATCGAGACGGTTCTTAGCTAAGTTTCATTAAAATCGCTTCACCCGTTTTTGAAATAATGAACTTTGAAATAACAATGTCGGAGATTTTTCAGCTTTTCTTTAATTGACGAAAAAGAGAGCTGTTTTTTGTCGAGGGATAAAAAGTGTTCAGATTTAGCTTGGCGCATCACGCATAACCCCGTCCACCCTTTTACCTCGAGCGTTTGATCTCTTTTAGCAATCTTGCAAATCGAGCCAGGTGGGCCAACCTAACGCAGTTAGCTCCCTGTAATGTTAGCATTGCTATTACACCGTCTGTCTGTCTTTTATTTGGGTATGTACAGTCTAAACCATTTGTCACTAGAATGTGCCCCGGCGGGGGAGGCCTCCGTTACGTAGGCGACATTTATAGTATACTAGCTTACGCCCCGCTGCTTTGTCCCCGTGAAATATTTCAAAACGGGGCTAGTTCTAGTTCCCTTTCCCGTGGGAATTTCAAAAAATCCCTTCGTAGTGCACCTCTAGGATACTCAAGGTATGTGTTTGCCAAATTTCAAGTCTGAGGTCCAGTGGTTTAGGCTGTGCGTTGTCTGTCAGTCAGTCAGTCAGTCAGTCAGTCAGTCAGTCAGTCACGGTACTGTCTTATAGGTATAAGAAGATTCAGGGCTGCTAGTTAGGATAGCGCGCTTTCGGAATGAGAGGCTATAGTTCCCACGCGGGCCCAGAGCGGATTCGGAACTTCACACGCACCATTGGATTGCTTCGCAGGAGCGTGCAGGTTTCCTCACGATGTATTCCTTCACCGAAAAGCTCATGATAAATTAATAAATAATAATAATAAAATAAATAATAAATATCATGGGACAATTTGACACCAATTGACCTTGTCCCAAACTAGGCAAAGCCTGTACTATGGGTACTAGACAACGGATAAACATATTTATATAGATAAATACATACTTATATACATATTAAACATCCAAGACCCGAGAACAAATATTCGTATTCATCATACAAACATCTGCCCCGACCGGGATTCGAACCCGGGACCTCAAGCTTCATAGTCAGGGACTCTAACCACTAGGCTATCCGGTCATCATTACAAATGTAATCACGCATGTAAATTTTGTAAAGCTCAGTTGCCCCACGAACCCGCGACTCTGCTTGAGAGGCCATAGCTTAGGTCAACCTAGGTACTTACCAGGGGCAGCAGGGGAGGACGAGGACTTCCGAACCTGCTCCGGCCACGGTGTCGTCTCCAAGGAGCGCCCCATACCATCTTGGGGCGCGGCGCCCCACCACCATCTTGGGGCGCAGTGAGGGGCCCCATCCCGGGGCGGCCAGTGGGCGTTGCGGTGAAGACCTTCGGGGAGCCCGTGGCGTTCCACAATGGCCAGTAGGGAACGCGTGTGGTTTTTAGTGGGTATGCCCACCTTATGTGGGAGAGCCCCACAGACCCCCGTGTTGCCTCTAACACGGGACATGCATAAGGCGCATTTTCCACACGTAAAAAAAAAAGTAACTTACCAGGGGGTCGATTTTTGAATCTCACCCAGTGACTAAATTCTCATGCCTATGACATCGAATACGAATGCCCCCACACCCACTCGTAAACGAGATCACTGAGTGACTTCTTGACCACTGGCAGTGACAGCTAACCTCAATCTACTATCTTGACATGCTTGTCTATGACAGAAACTCAAATTAGCTGCATGTTAGTAGACGGGTATGACATTAAAAAATAAGGCTTTTGGCAAATAGTGATATCAATATGTCATGGATGAGAATTTAGTCACCAAGTGATATTCAAAAATCGAGGGCCGTGTTTTAAAAAGCTACAAATTATAATTTACAAGCCGAAGTATCTTTCTAACAAAAGGTGATAGAATGAGACTTCCGCTTGTAAATTGTAACTTGTAGCTTTATAAAACACGGCCCTGGCTATCACAAAATATCCATTCAAATTCAAACAGTAGTTTCACTTATATTCAACGGTTCATAAATATCTAAACACAGACCTTATGTAACTGGCAATAAGGTCTGTGTATAGATATTTTTGTACTGTTTTCTGTACAGATATTGGAGAACTCGACTGTACACAATTTTCAAATGGCACTTCCGCAGGCGTGACCCAAGAATAGGGTCCCTTCCCTGACTAAATTTCGCCACCCCGATTTCTTTTAACAAGAAACAATTGATTACATTCCTTCAAATTAAGCAAACAAATCAACAGTGCCATAATTAGTTTACACCAATGGTTTACACCCTATTTTTGCCAATAACTGACAATTATAGGCACAATGCGACGAATCAAAACAATTCCCACAGGACCCCTGCGCGTACGCTCAGAATTTTAAGGGGCAGAGCAAAGATGCAGTTTTGTTGTGAATTAAGATTTTGATGAAGTTATTGTTATGAAATAAAGGGATCACTCTGTATATAAAACCCCTGTTCGCGAGTGGTAGGACCTTGTGCGAGGTCCGTCCGGATCGCTACCACAGTCTTACTCGCTAATCCTCCCGCCAAGCAGCAGTGCTTGCACTATTGTGTTCCGGTGTGGAGAGTAAGACAGCCGGTGTAATTACGGGCACAAGAGGCTTTATCTTAGCTCTCTAGCAACTCATCTCTCAGCTCTCTGGCAACGCATCTGCGAACCCCTCGGGGTTACGGGTGTCTATGGGGAGCGGTGATCACTTACCATCAGGTGACCCACTTGCTCGTTTGCCTTCCTTGTCGTATAAAAAAAACTCTTAAGTTAGACCTGTAAGAAAAATCATGCAAGTGTCAATACATTGCGGCGTACGATCGCCCACTCTAGACTCGTTCGCTTTACGGCCTCGCATTGTATTGCAACTTGAGCGTCTAGTGTAATCAGTGACCAAAAAACGTCTTGGTCGCGTCCGTGTTTACGTCTAAATCAAGACACAAAAACACACAGACACACAATAGCAGTCAAACTTATAACACCCCTCTTTTTGCCTTGGGGGGTTAAAGATACGTGAGGAAACGGGAGTCAGATGTCGAGCACAGAGCGCCTAGTGTAATCGCCGACCAGGCCAAGAAATACGTCTCGATCGCGTTCGCGTTTACAATTCTCATACTATTTGTCACTTTAACGCAAACGCGATCTAGACGTATTTTGTGCTTTTTGATTACACTAAGGGCACAGAGCGTCTATTGTAATCATCGATCAAAAAACGTCTCAATCGCGTTTACGTCTAAATTACTATGGGCATTGGCAGCGCCACTAGTGGCACGTATCGACAACAAACTATTCTCATACTATTTGACACTTTAACGCAAACGCGTTCGAGACGTTGTTTATGGCCGGCGATTACACTAGAGCAGTGTTTTTCAAAGTGTGGGTCAGCTTCGAAAGTCTCGTGCTCGTGAGTACATGGAATGAAGATTTTTTTTAAGAACACGAACATTTTAATAAAGCAACAATATTTGTATAATGTATTTTCTATTTTATTTCAATTAATTTAGCATGTAAGAAGTTTGCAGTGCCCTGGCTGGGTGTCATGTACCAACATAATATTTTTATTAAGACCTACATAAATTGTAAAAAATTAACATGATAGCAATAAATAATATGAATATAAATATGAATATTTATTTCCTTTCAATATAAAAAAAAAAAATTGTAAGTTGCGAACAAGAACATAAATATAGGTTGCGTTCCAAAACGCACGATTGATTGAATTACAGAAGTGTGCGTTCTAAATATGAATTCTTAGATAATAGTTGGGTTCTAAGGTTAATTGCACAAACGGGGTTTGGGGGCGCAAAGGTATTTGATGGTCATTGAAGGGCCGTGACACAAAAAAGTTTGAAAAACACTACGCTAGAGCCTCGTGTCTAAACTCGGCTTTAGACTTGCCTACGAGAGGGGTGACTAACCCTGCTTCTAAGTCAGTTGTCGCGCGTCTGACGCCAATCCTGCGCTCTTCACAACTGTCAACTCTGTACCTGACGCGTCTTATGGCTTCCCCATCATAAGGATGCTGTGAAGAGCCACGCCGCAGTTCCAGCTAAGGACAATATATACAAACTATAACCTAACCAACTTAGAAAAGTTGAAAACCCCCGACATTGTCATTTCAAATTTCAATATTTCAAAAACGCGTGAGCCGATTTTAATGAAGCTTAGCTGAGAACCATCTCGATTAAACTAGCTTTCGATTGAAAAAAACCGCATCCGCCGTCCTTTTTCGTCGGGGGTTAAAAACCTTTGTTATACGTTTGACCTGTGTGTGTATCTGTGGCATCGTAGCTCCTAAACGGATGGACGGATTTGAACGCGGCTGCTTAGCGGCAGGATTAGAGAGTAAGATTGTGGTAGCGATTCGTACGGACCTCAAACAAGGTCTTACCATCCACAGATTGGTGTCAATTGTCCGTGATAGTTACTTATTTAGGTCAAATTTTGTTAAAAAAAATTTTTAACCTATGAAATACTTTATTTACATAATAAAAGCAATTTACAATGACATTAAATCTAAGCTAAAACTAAATAAACTACAACTTAAAACAAAATTAAATCTAAATAAGGCCCCCGTGGCATAGTGCCCAAAAGGCTGGCAGCGTTGCCTCGCTGAATAGCGATGCTGATTCTTGGAGAGAGAAAACTGCCAGCCCTTTGGTCACAAGTTGCATCGACCAAGCGCTTTTGCAACTCAGATTAAGGTTAAGTTATAATAAGTTTTGTTTTTATGCTGTTTTTGTATAATAAAAGTTACCTTTATTATTTACCTCTCACTAAGCAACATGCTGTGTTATGATAATGTTTTTTTTTATGGCATTTTATTACAAATACAATTCCCTACATAATTACCTCTTTCGCTCTCTCTTATTAAATTTTATATTTATCATGATTACGACTCGCAGAACTGATGGCCGACGGGGTCAGAAGGTTCTCGAGTGGCGACCGCGGACCGGGAGACGAGTTGTCGGTAGGCCTCCAATAAGGAGCGACGGCCTGGTAAAGATCGCGGGACCGCAGTGGGACCGGCCTGAGTGGAGAGCCTTGGGGGGAGTCCTATGTCCAGTAGTGGACGTCTCTCGGCTGACATGATGATGATGATTCCTGAGGGATATTTATATAAAAAAAAATCCCCAATTAGCGATATAACGGAGTCGTTTCATCATCTACGGGGGCTCACGTCAATTTCAGAGCTTATCCTACTCGCCGGCAGAGGGCGCTCCCGGCGGGCTTGTTAGCGCGGTGACGTCACACAGGTTTAAGTTACACACAGAGCAGACAGACGGGAGGCGCCTTTGGCTTATTACATGTATTTTAACGTTTATTCGGGACACCAACAGAGGGTCGAGCACGACTTTTCGAATCCTGCGTAACGTTACGGTTATCGAATCGAGATCGAGAAAACTCGTACTAAATTTTAGTTCCAAATACGCTCACGGGCGGGCGCTGTTCCAAACGTCATACAAACTCGATAACGTTTACTATTCGATTTTACGTGACGCAGGATTCGAAAAGTCGTGCTCGACCCTCAGAGTGAGTTATCCTTCCTTTCCATTCCTTCCTTTACATTCAGTAAGATTGAATCTCACGGTAGTATCATATTAAAACTACTTAACTCTTAACTAGACCAAAATTAATAAATTAATCACTTACGGGGGTTCACGTCAATTACAGAGCTTATCCTAGAGGGCTTGTTATGATTCTGACGTCACACGCCAGCGAAATTCGGGGAAAGCTTTTTCGGGGAATGTTTTTTCGGGGAAAATAAATTCGGTCAATATCTGTAGGGTATTTAATGATGTGGGTCACATTGGGGCTTAGTAAACAATATCATTTTCATAGAATTCGTTTGACGAAAACACAAATCAACTGACGTACAGTCAAAGACATGGATCCGCGGAAAGTAAGTAAGTTAGTAAGTAAGTAAACACTTTATTGTACAAAAAACAGGATAAAACACAAGTTACAACAATAACATTTGAGTACAAAGGCGGACTTATCCCGTTAAGGGATAGTGAGTTCATAATCATAAATATCGAGAGACAATACAATACACACACGCATACAAAATCCTACCATATTACAATATACTACTAAATACAAAGTAGAAGTAAATACCAACATATAAATAAATAAATATATATATGTATTCAGAATTCCTGTAAGACTTCGCATTATTGATCAACATGACGCATCCTTGCAATAACCTCGTACAGTGAAGGTCACCAATATGTATACACGACAGAGTCCCGAATATATGTATACAGACCTTATTACTGCGACGGTAAATAATAAAGTTGCAAAAATATGTATTCATCTACCTTACCGTCGCAGTAATAAGGTCTGTATACATATTTTCGAGACTCTGTCGTGTATACATATTGGTGACCTTCACTGTACGAGGTTATTGCAATTATGCGTCATGTTGATCAATAATGCAGTCTTACAGGAATTCTGAATAATTTCAATATAAACTAGATTATGTCAAAATTTGTAGAAATCTGCAATGTTTTTCAGGACTGCAACGAAGTAACTAAGTATCGTATTAATAAACTATTATTCAGCACAACTCTGCTGAAAGATATAATGGAGTATCTGTATTTTTGCAATTTACTATAGCGTTGCTCTTGGGTGTTTAATGTAATTTTTTTTATACGACAATTAAAGCTAACGAGAAAGTGGGCCACCTGATGATAAATGATCACCACTGCCCATAGACACCCGCAACCCCGGGAGCTTGCAGATGCGTTGCCAACCTAGAGAGCTAAAATAAAATACCTCTTCTGCCCGTAATTATACCGGCTGTGCTGTCTTACTCTCCACAATGGAACACAACAGTGCAAGCACTGCTGTTTAGCGGCAGGATAAGCGAGTAAGATGGTGGTAGGTATCCAGACGGACCCCGCACAAGGTCCTACCACCCGTAAAACCGTCCGCCCGTCTGTCTGTCCCTCCGTCGTTCAGAGTCCTCTTTATAACCATAGTTCAAAGTTTCACAGAATGTGTAGGTATTACTACGAGAGCTAAAACAGCAAATAATTAAACCGGTCAAGTGTGAGTCGGACCGCGTACAATACAATACAATACAATACAATAACTCTTTATTGAACACCACATAACAGTCAAGACATGTTTGTATGTATGTATGTATGTATATCTCTTTATTGCACATAAAACAAAAAAATACAGATAACAGAACAAAAGCAAATGTACAAAGGCGAACTTATCCCTTAAAGGGATCTCTACCAGTTAACCTTCGGGCGATTGACAGGACATCAGAAAAAAGAGTAGACATACAAATAAAAGTAAATGGATCCGGAAACGGAAATTAACCTAATTGCCTAACTAAAGCATTTAAAATACACATACATAGAAATACAGATACACTCCAGTACATACCAATAACATAACGATAAATAAATACATATCAAATACACAAATACATACATAAATACATGAAATAAGGCACAAAGAAAATAGAAGGTAGCACTGGGCGTACTAAGGGTTCTCGCACCGAGAGTCCTTTCAGTGTAGAATAGACGGACAAGCGGATAGCTCCAGCTCTTGTCCTATAGTATAGTAATCACTTTTGTTTGCCGCATGCCGAACGAGTTATGGGCCACGGTAGCCACCGAGTAGTCCCACAAACTCGAAGAGGCGACGCGGCAGACCTAGACGGCGATGGCGGGAACTGGACTCCTTCTTGAAGGACTGGCCGCTAATTCCTAAAGACCGGAAGCAATGGAAGTGTTTGTGTGTTGGAAGGCCTTTGCTCAGCAGTGGGACTATTTTATTTATTTATTTTTTTATACGACGAGGAAGGCAAACGAGCAAGTGGGTCACCTGATGGTAAGTGATCACCAATTAGGCTAATAGTAATAAGATGTGTTTTTTTTTAATGTTCAAAAATTAGGTCGCGAGGTCTATAGCTCACAGAGCCTACTACCTACCTGCCTACCTAACTACTACCTACCGAGTACCTACTTGAAATTAAAAAATACACGTACCTCTATCCAGCCTTCACCTACCACAAAATGATAACACTAAAGCTGATAACGATTCCACTGATAAGATAAACCGCAGCCATCTTACTTCAGTCGCCATACTGGCTTTTAGCAAAACGCGTTTATAAAAAAACTCAACATAACTTTTGCTACATGTCTGTTCTATAACTGCGTTTCGAAGCAGGTATGTTGTCAAAATAGTTCATTATATAACATGCAATGTCAAGTATGTTAGGAAATGTCTTTTTTTAGTGTTATTTGTGTTTTTTAACGATTTATGAGGTGACTAGGTAGCTGATAAGCGAAAGTACTTAACGTATTGAAGTACATAAGTATGTACCTGTTTACTATGGATTCAGTAATGGAGGTGTAGATAAATTCGTCTGCGTTCAATGAAGTTGCGGTTCATATTGAAATTGGTCTCAAATACACAAACAGGTAATCAATGTTTATTCCAAAACTGTCCATAATAATCTTACTGTAACCATTTTAAGACATCTTAATAATACCAAGAGTTTCTGAGATATAAGGACAGAAGCTATAAGGGAGGATCCTTTTATTTTAAGAGGATTAACTACTTAATCATGAAAAGACCGAAATTACCATTATTCGGAAAAATGGCTGTGAATTGAACCAACTAACTATAAAAATAGATTAGATTAATGAGATTAAATTATAAGATTAAAATTAGTTTTTTTAAGTTGTAGTTTATTTAGTTTAAACTTAGATTTAATGTCATTGTATATTGCTTTTATTATGTTTTTAGTAAATAAATAACTATAAAAGAATCAGATGTTTGGCTATGACAGTGGTTACCAAACTGTGCGGCGAGGTGCATCTCAGAAGATCGAGCACGACTTTTCAAAACCTGCGTCACGTAAAATCGAACAGTAAACGTTGTCAAGTTTGTATTACGTTTGGAACAGCACCCGCTCGTGACCGGATTTGGAACTAAAATTTAGTATGAGGTTTCTCGATCTCGATACAATAACCGTAACGTTACGCAGCATTCGTAAAGTCGTGCTCGACCCTCTGGCCCTAATTCAAACAACTTTACTACTGTCAGTTTACACTGACAATTCGAACTGCATTTCTCCCCCAATATGAAGTTCGCTAAAACAAAAGCTCTTCAATCAGCAATTGACGCAGAGTTGTCATTGAAAACTGACATTTGAAAAGTTGATTAATTAAGGAGCAGAGGTACCGGCGCGACACATTTCGATTTTCTTTGCTCTCGCCGTATCGATGCCATTGTACTGTGGACACAGCTACAAACTTGGCACGAGGCGCTGGGACGAAATACGAAAACTGTAAAATGCGCCGCAAAATTAAAAAGCTTGGGAACCCCTGGGCTATGCCAATGTGAATCCGTAGACAAGATGTCTTCACGCTTTAATAAGCTGGGATAACGAGAGAAATTCTGTTTCACTCTTACGTGTAAGAGAGAAGCAACACACGTAAGAGAATACTTACCATCTAAACTCTAATAGTTATCATCTAAACTACTAAATTAACCAAAATAAATGTATTTGTCAGATAGATAAGACGTAAAATGTCATCGAATTTCGAAGAAAGACTTTTCGGGGAAACGATCGTTCGGCGAAACGAATTTTCTGTGAACTTTGCCGCGTCTTATTTTAATAGAATTTCCGGATATAGGTACGGCTTTTGTTTGTCGATTCGTCATTATAGTTACCCAAATTCTCAGTACTGATAATACTGATTGCACTATCTCACTGGTATCTTCTGTGATCCATTTCACAATATCGTTGCAAAGCCTAAAAGCCATTCCATTACCTAAGTAATGTCAATATAATGCAATTCTTGACTCTTATAAATTTTTAGTTGGCAGTTTAATTTTGTATGATGTTTGATGTCATAATTATCATAATTCATAGTCGACGTGCAGTTTTCGTAGCACAGTTTTGGCAGAAAAATAAATAGGTACATGCAAATATTTAATATTGTTTTTTACTATAAAATAAATATTTCAGGATTCCTTTCAGGAAACCTTTTTCGATCTTTTAAATTCATGTCATAAAATACAACTGAAGTTAAAGTGTAATTACATTAACTAAAGTATTTAATTTAACCTAAATTATCCATAGCGCCAAATGTTGAGGTGTGAATAAAATGATGCAGGACTTTTGAGGATTAGGGTCGAGCACGACTTTACGAATGCTGCGTGACGTTACGGTTATCGTATCGAGATCGAGAAACCTCATACTAAATTTTAGTTCCAAATACGCTCACGGGCGGGCGCTGTTCCAAACGTCATACAAACTCGACAACGTTTACTGTTCGATTTTACGTGACGCAGCATTCGTAAAGTCGTGCTCGACCCTCTGTTTATTCGTTCGCGATGGCAAAGCAGTAGCCAAACAATACCTTTTATAAAAACACATTAAAACTTTAACACCAAAGACTACAGCAGGCACTTCATATTGTCAATTCACATGGAATTTTCCCATGTTTTCAAATCTCAGCTAAAAATAAAAATTCGGGCTATCCCTAGCTACCAATTCTGGTGTAAGGGTGAGCACGCGACCCGGAGTGTCGAGGTTCCGGGTTCGATTCCCGGGGTTGGTATTTTTCTGGTTTTTTTCTGTGTATTCATGTTTCGGTGAGTTTATTGAATATGTATTTGATATTCACGGGAAAACCGTAAAAATAAAACATAAAAATTGGGAAAAAATATAAAAAGATTTTCCAATTGAGATCATTATTTAAAGTCATTTAAAATGTTTTTTTTTTTTTCAAATACTTGCCTCGACGTCAGCGACTGACAGCCAAATCCATTGAACAATAAGAATGAGTGTGTATATTGTGTGTGTATAATTATCTTATTTCTTGAAATGCATAATATTTATTTTGCCTACTAATTGCGGGTATTATTTTTTTGCCAACCGTAACTGCACGTTGATTGCGATCATCAATGATGATTACATTTTCAGTGAAAATGGCTCGTTACACGTACTGCATTGTTTTCTGCTGTATCCTGATCGGCGCTCAATGCCAAGACGGTAAGTTTAAAAAAAAAACTAATATTATATATTTTTTTAATAATTTGCTTTAAATTTTGGTAGAACAAGTCCCGCCATCTGTGGTCAAGTAGCAGCACTTATAAACGTGTGAGGGTTGCAGACATTTCCAGTGCATTTACACTATATCAATAATCATTTTGTAACAAATGCTGCAATAAAATTACTTATAAATCATAAAAACTGACAGTAATTGAGTCAAATTCTAGACACAGAATCGGTACATGCAAGTAAATGAATTTTAACGCCATCTATCACCGAGTAGCGGAACTCATACAATTTCTGTTTCATCAGCTGTAGTTGGCCAGTCCAATGTTGACAATAGCTTAGCCAAAGAATCTGGAATCTGCAGAGTTTGCATCTGCAAAGATGGAAAAGTCAACTGCAAGGACCAAAACCTGGGAGAATTCTTCACTCTCGAAGAATGGGGAAGTAAGTACCTCTTACGTTAGTGATTTCGCTAACCTTTTTATCGGACTGCGTTAACCACGTACCAGCCACCCTCTGGACACCGCATCTTCTATAATTTACTTGGAAAGTCATTACGAAAAAAGCCGCGGCGAGCGGGCCGGGGAATGCGTCGTGATTGGTTCATAGCTTGTCATCTCGCTTGTCATCTGGTCGAAAGCGAGCCGCGATTGGTGGCTAGAGAGATTTATAGGAGCAAATGAGCATATGCGTTCCGGAGACGTTCGCCCTGACATTTGGTGTCCAGAGGGTGGTTGGTCCGTGGCATTAACACTAATTTTAAGTACTTTTTCCCCGGAAAAGTGCTTTTGCGCTAATTTCGAATGATAGAGAAACCCTTTCCGAGTTGGTGAGATAAAAAATATTAAATGTTTTTGAAGTCTGATTGTAAGATCCGGGCTCAGGTGGAGCAGCTATTTTTTTTTCAAGATTATTGCTATAAAGTTTTCTTAATATATTTCAGACCTCACTGACTTCAAACCGATCTCAGTAGACCTCAGTGACAATCTCCTAACTAACATCACGGCGATGGCCGACCTCCAAATCGAAGTCCTAGATCTCTCCAACAACAAGATAGAGTTCATTGACAACGCCAGCTTCAGAGACCTCCAAGAGATGAGGGTGCTGGACCTGAGTCACAATAAGCTGAACAGCAAGCTGAGTCCTCATGCTTTTGAGGTAAGGTAACAAATATCATGGCAACACTGGCAAGCTGAGTCAGCATGCTTTTGAGGTAAAGGCAGGGCGGTCCAACTCCACGTTTAGGTAAGATTTTACAAGGACGCGTCGAGTCCTATCCATAGGACTAAATTCACATGATTGCCTCCGCCGTGCGCCCGGGTCGCATGTCGGATGTTGCTTACTCACGCGCCGCACGCATCGCATTGTCCGTATAGTGCGAACTAGGTACGACGAACCACAAAATGAAGGCATACTGCTCCACATTCGGCTGCCAGAACAATAACACGGATTCAAACCTCACGTTTTTTAGACTTCCAAAGGAAATTGAAAGGTAAAAAAATTAATGTCAACCTATACGTAATTAAGTAAGGTAAAAAATATCATGGCAACACTGGCAAGCTGAGTCCGCGTGCTTTTGAGGTAAGGTAACAAATATCATACACACGAATCACTTTAGGAGTATGCATGTCTTCCCCCAATACTGCTGCTGGTAAAACTCCATGTATTTATGTACTTCTTTACACGTTATTAACTACATAAACACAGGCGAGAAACTACTGACGCTGCGGACTGCACAGCATAATTATAATGCAATCCTGTGTCGCTACATCAACATTGTTTCCCAGGGCCGCTTCTCCTCTGATGAATACGAACCTCTCTCCTCCATGCGCGAGCTGAGCCTCGCGTACAATGACTTCCACTCCCTGAACCAAGACCTCTTCGAGCACCTTCCGGAGCTGACCTCTCTGGACCTCACCGGCAACCCGCTGACCACTATCGACCACGTCACGCTGATTGCCATCTCCAGTTTGCCTATGCTGCTGGTAAGACTTGTGACAGGCTTCAATATGAACTAGTCAACTTTTGTAAAACCGCCTACATTTTAATTTGATCCTCATAGCTCCCAAATGGATAAGCCGATTTGGAAGCGTCTTTTTGTACTCGAAAGCTAGTTTAATCGAGATGGTTTTGAGCTAAGTTTCATCGAAATCGGTTCAGCGGTTTTTGAATTATTGAACTTTGAAAAGGCGATGTCGGGGATTTTTTTTTTTTTAAGTTGGTTAGGTTATTCTTATAGTTTTTAACATTTGTAACAAAATGGCGGTAGCAGTTAGAAATACTCTGAACAGAAGACTTATTGTCTAACGTGCTTGGCTTCGATTTGGTATTGGCTACCTTTTTCTGTCAAACGGTACAAGATCGTGTGAGAAAGAAATGGTGAACTTCTAAGCCCAATTGTGGGATATGCCCAATTTATAATGACATTAAAACTAATTAAACTAAAACTTAAAACTAAATTAAATCTAAATAAGGCCCCCGTGGCATGGTGCCCAAAAGGCTGGCAGCGTTTCCTCGCTGAATAGCGATGCCGATTCTTTGAGAGAGAAAACTGCCAGCCCTTTGGTCACAAGTTGCATCGACCAAGCGCTTTTGCAAATTCTGAAATAAGCTTGTAAGCGGCGGGACCCCATAGACTTAAGGTTTCAAATGCCAATTTTGACCACGTTTTTCACCCCCCCCCCAGGACCTTCGTCTCCGCTCCTGTCAGCTCTCCGACATCCCTGACAAGTTCCTCCACACCCCTCGCTACCTGGAGCGCCTGGACCTCAGCGACAACAGGCTGCCCATGGTGCCCCAGGAGCTGGAGGAGACGAAAAACCTGGTCTACCTGAACCTCAACCAGAACCCGATCGAGGAACTGGACATGAGCAAGGAGGATGCTATGTAAGTACCGAGTATACTTGATCTACACACATGTCATAAGTCCTCTAATGCCTTCAGAAACCGTAGGCAACGAGCAGCATAAAGCCATGCTTAGACCTGCAAGAAGAATCAGGCAAGTTGCAATACATTGCGGCGTCCGATCGCCCACTCCGGCCTCGCGTTGTATTGCAACTTGGCTAAACTTAGCTTTACGACAATCAGTTTTCAAATCATAATATGCAAAAACCAATACAAGAAAAAAAATAGGAACCAGTTAATAAAATAGTCGATACGAATCGTCAGCTCGGTATGATTGGCTATGATTAAAAAAACCGGACCAGTGCGAGTCGGACTCGCGCACGAGGGTTCCGTAGAAAGATTTTAACGTTTTCCCCCAGTGTTTCAAGAAGTCCAGTGTTAGCAAAGCCCTGCCCCTAAGCAACATGTACGCAGTGTGTGGTCATCTTATATTGGTCTGTGAAATCTACAGACAGACATACCAATTTAAGATTTTGAGTTTTTTTTTTATTGTTTATTTAGGAACAAACGGTTACAATTCAACAATGAAACGTACATAACATAATCTTAAAAAACCAACAGTTCCATTAATTTTAAAATACATTTTCAAAACATGTCAGCTCAAAACAAAACAAAACAGTTCTATCTACTTTTTGATACTATATTTTAACTTTAATATTTTGGGTTTACCTACCTACATGAATGCACTTAAAATAGCCATAACAAAGTACAAACTGCAGTATGTCAGGCGACTATATTAATGCTAAAGAAAAACAAACAATCGTTATCTTTTAATTATGAATCAAAGAGTAGGTTCCGCAGTGAATCTCTATACTTCTGCAGTGAGGATGAAAAAATATCTAAATCCATGAAGCATCCATTGTAATCACGGCAAGCTCGTCTGAAAAAAGTGTTACGCGCATAGTTTGAACGACAAAAACTGACGTGGAAAGTGGAGAAATGACGCGAGGGGATACGATAAGGGGTTTTGAATTTAACCTTCGCAAGAAGGGTGGATGAATCAATATAATTATTCAGTATTTTATATAAAAAAACTTGATCAAGGTACAATCGGCGTTTCTCAAGAGAAGCTGGGTTATGATGTTTATGAGTTGATTGGTTTAAGCCCGATCGGTAATTAAGGGACTTAATGAATTTCAGTTGCACCCTTTCAATTCTTGATATATGAATCTTATATTGAGGGTTTCAAAGAACGCAACCGAACTCAAGAATACTCCGCACAAAAGAGAAGTACAGTATTTTTAAAGTGCTTAAAAGCCTGAAAGGTTTAGAAAATCTAAGCAGAAATCCAATAGAAAGAAAATTTTCCTAATGGTTGTGCTATAAGAGCTACCTTCATACCAAACTACAAGTCTCTAGGATAACTGGAAGTACCCTTTAGGTTTTCGGGGTACGGCAATTTGTATGGAAACATCCTTTTTAATGACTGTATCTTTTGATTCCATTGACTTAGAAGGTTGATTTTTTCACAGCTTCAAGGGACCGCAGGATTGAGTATTTGATATAAATTTCAGCATACCTTCACGCGTTCCAGAGAAAAAGGTTCTTGACAGACAGACAGAAGGACAACAAAGTGATCCTATAAGGGTTACGTTTTTTCCTTTTGAGGTACGCAACCCTAAAAATGACATGTAAAAGAGCATTCAACTGCCTATTTGCTGAATATGAATTTTGAATTTGTTATTTCACTTTCCCTCCAGCGGCTTCCCAACCCTCAAAAAGCTGCAGGAGCTCCACATGTGCAACATGCCGGAGCTGAGGCGCATCGGCGCAGGCGCACTCGCCGGCCTCGAGAAGCTGGTGAAGCTGCACCTCAGCTTCAACCCTCAGCTGGGGGAGATAGACCCCAAGGCTCTGGCCCGCCCCGATGACATAGGGGAGACTTATGCCTGGCCTATGATAAAGGAGGTAAGGTTTTAGGGTTAGAAATTCAAATACAAACAGTTCATTTGTTCAACACGGGTAAAATAGTTCATTTGTTCAACACGGGTAAAATACTTCATTTGTTCAACACGGGTAAAATAGTTCATTTGTTCAACACGGGTAAAATTGTACACAGGCACAGACCATAAATGTTATTGTTACATCACCATGTTGGGCCACAGAGCATACAATATTTTGCCAATAACTGTTCGAAGACTGCAAAAGAAAACCCGACAAGAGCGTGTCGGACACGCCCAGGATAGGATTCCTAAGCCATTACGTAAAAGCCCTGGCATAGAGATACCTACTTAATTTAAAGGTATTTTCATCACACCTATTAGAAACCAGTGTTAGCAGAGCCCTATTCCAAAACAAACTGTACGCAGTGTGGGGTCAATATATATCGGTTACTGACATAGACACACTTAATTAACTATTACTCCCGAACCTGTAAAGCCTGATATCTCTGATAGTTTTTCTTTTAAATTCACTATATGCACTACTGCTCCGATTTTTTTCACATTTCTAAATATAACAGTTTCTCTGGTAGAGGGGGGACTCCAACAAAAATGAGCACTTCAAAGCTATTAATATCGCAAACGAATAACTTTATCGAAAAATTATCTTCTAGCACCCCTTATATAAAAGACCTATTCAACGATACCCCACACTATGGGGTGGGCGAGAAATAAAAAAAACAACGTAACTTTACGTGTAGGGGAGGTACCCCAAAAAAATTTTTTTTCTACATTTTATCCCAACACTTTTTTGGCCTAATTAATATGTATATATATGCAAAATTACAGCTTTCTAGTACCAATAGTCTCTGAGCTATGCCGCGGACAGACAGACAGACAGACAGACAGACATGACGAAACTATAAGGGTTCCTTTTTGCCATTTTGGCTTCGGAACCCTAAAAACGGAGTTTTTCGCTGCTACTAATTATTGCTCGGATGGCGCAGTTGACAGCGCGGCGCGACGGTATGGTGGAGGTCCTGGGCTCGAACCCCAGTTCGAGAAGTTATCTTTCTGTATAATATCGCCTACTCTGACTCAACCTCGTATATAAATTTTCACGAAATTGGAATAACCACTCTAGACCCCGAACCTACAGTAGTTATTCCAATTTCATATACGATTCAAGTTTTATATACGAGGTTGAGTCAGAGAACCGTCGATATTTGCGTTTCAGTTTTTGTCAAATTAAAACGGAACCCTTATAGGATCAATGAACTAAAAACAATTACCCTGCTCACCCGCAATAAGCAAACAAGTAATTGTTTTTAGTTCATAAATATGGACCTCCGCAAAGTAACGCCTGATTCAATAAATTACTTATAGGATCACTTTGTTGGCCGTCTGTCTGTTAAAACCCTCCTTCCCAGGAACGAGTTTAGGTAGCATGCTGATATTAAAAAAATCAAAAATATCAAATCAAAATATTTTATTTGGTATCATGCTAAGGGTTACAATATGTATGTCCGGTCCCTCCTGGTAAGTATGACAAATACTTGTGTTAGGAGGTTCCGCTCCTCCCTTCCGGTGTTGTTTTACAAATTAGCAATTTCTTATAAGAACTATCTATTAATATCTTAATTCTTAATTAGTAAGGTGTGTGTATGTGTGTGTGTGTGTGCGTGTGTTTGTGTGTGTGTGTGTGTGTGTGTGGGGGGGTTGTTGTGGGTTTGTGAAGGATGAGAAGATTGTTCCTGAATATAGGTATGTACAGGTGTACTTAATCCTTTACCATGCACATGACATAATTCCAACAGCAGAAAAAAATTCATAGACGACGTTTGTGCCATGTACTGACTCTGTTCATCGAGACGTACATTGTCCAAAAATTAAGGATTAACAGAAAAGACTGTTCAGAGGATTAGTCTTGATACAAGCTTTTTAAGCTAAAAGCATGCAAAGACAAACATAGCTCATAGAAGAAGTGACTCCGTGTCATCATAAGTCAGTGTGTAAAGCCATTGGATCAGAGTCTTCTTACAATTTAGTTGATTCAAAGGGTAGATATTAAGGATCTTGTTTATTTTATTATACAAGTGGGATGATAAGGCAGTGTATTGTCTTCTGGCACATTTGGACTTCGAAAGGCATATAGGGGCTACGTAATAGTTTAACCTAGTAATATTAATATCAAATACTCAAGCCTGCAGTCCCTTGAAGCTGTAAAAAAATCAAATTTCTAAGTTGACGCAATCAAAAGATACAGACATTAAAAAGGGTGATTACAGTTGCCACAAAAACTTAAAATTACTAGTTATATGTAGATAAATCTGAAAACCTGAAATTTTTATTTCTGTCTGCATATGTCACAGACCAATATAAAACCCACACTGCGTACATATTGCTTAGGAGCAGGTCTCTCCTAACACGAACAACTTAAAACATTAAGAGAAAAGTAAGAAAGAATCTTCTAGGAAAAGACTCGATTCCCGCGCTATACGAACTATTTACATACCAACACTTTTGCACGGAACCCTCAGTGCGGGAGTCCGACTCGCACTTGCCCATTTTTTGTACTAGTAAACATATTATGCTTTTTTTTCAGCTCTACCTCTCCTCCAACAACCTGACCGAAGTGGACCGCCGTCTGGTCTCCCGCTGGGACCTGGTGGAGAAGCTGGACGTCTCCGGCAACCCGTTCCTCTGCGACTGCTCCACCCAGTGGATGGTGGACGTGCTGGTGCCCATCGTAGACAATAAGGGGACGAACGCGTCGGAGAAGCTCGTGTAAGTGGGGTGGAGAAGGTCGTGGATAGATGGAGAAGCTCGTGTAAGTGGGGTGGAGAAGGTCGTGGATAGATGGAGAAGCTCGTGTAAGTGGGGTGGAGAAGGTCGTGGAAAGATGGAGAAGCTCGTGTAAGTTGGGTGGAGAAGGTCGTGGATAGATGGAGAAGCTCGTGTAAGTGGGGTGGAGAAGGTCGTGGATAGATGGAGAAGCTCGTGTAAGTGGGGTGGAGAAGGTCGTGGATAGATGGAGAAGCTCGTGTAAGTGGGGTGGAGAAGGTCGTGGAAAGATGGAGAAGCTCGTGTAAGTTGGGTGGAGAAGGCCGTGTAAAGGTTGAGAAGTTCATGTAAGGGTGGAGATGGTCCTGTAAAGGTTAGATAGTAGATAGGATAGGAAAGACTCCAAATAGATTCAGAGAAGCTCCAAGCATTAATGATTCGCATAATTTTAAACATGCAACCGCATTCAAGCGTGTTGCGAATGCGAATGTGTTGAAGTCTAACAATGCACCTGCTATTTTCTTTTATTATTTCTCCACATTTGAACAGTGGTATAGTCAGAACAGTAAAGCCCTGTGTTCTCATGTCCTCATTCCCAGCAGCTTTTAGAAGAAGAGGGTAACCGACCATCTCTTTCAGCTGCCAGGAGCCGGTCGAGATGCGAGGCTACACCATGAAACATTTGCACGATATACACCGCACGATGCGCTGTGTCGACAAATATGCCAATCGGCCTGAAAGAGACGGCGCTATACTGCTCGGTACACTCATTGGTAAGTACAATAGGCGCTACAAGTACAATTGATAAAGTGCCAATGAATATCGCAAGTCAAAAATCCATCGAGTTAGGTAGAGTCTGGCAAACGAAAGTTGAACCTCGTAGTTATTTCATTGCGGCTGTGTGAGTGACACGTGTTACCCTGTCATGATTTTTTTAAATTGTCGCGTTTTTCCTGGTTCAGTTTTCGTTGGCCAGACTCTACATCTGTCTCAACCAATGAGAGGCAGGCTATCATCATCAGCCTATTTACGTCCCAATGCTGGGCACAGGCCTCCTCTCACAATGAGAGGGCTTGGGCTACAGTTCCCACGCGGGCCCAGTGCGGATTGGGAACTTAGCACACACCATTGAATTGCTTCGCAGAAGTGTGCAGGTTTCCTTACGATGTTTTCCTTCACCGAAAAGCTCGTAATAAATTACAAATGTAATTTCGCACATAAATTATGAAAAACTCAGAGGTGCTAGCCGTGGCTATACTGCTACAGCTACAAGCTATACTGGCCTATAATTGGTGGAAATTGACAGAATAGACCTCACTCGATACTTGAGGTCTGTGCCCAGCAGCAGTGGGCTGAATACGAATCATATCTCTACTAATATCTTGTCTTCTAATTCCAGGGGTGCTCCTGGCGGTTCCGGTAATGTTAACCCTGATGCTGCTCTGGAGACGCGGCTACTTCGGGTGGCTAGGGCTCCGCGGGCCCACCGACGTGTCGCGGGCCTTCTACAAGCGGGCCCCTGCAGACGACAATTACATATAAGCTGTTAGGAGGACCAATACCAACATAGTTTTAAGTTCAGGTCACAGAAAATCTAACAGTGCGACTTCTATCTCGCGCGAGAACAACTGCCCGTCACATTAACAGTTTCAAACGATTCGAGGTTTATTGCATTAAACATAATGAAAACGGGATATTGACCGCGATTACCTTACAGGTTTGATGAGCTCCCGATATTTCGATGCAGTTGCATGCATCATGATCACGGGCAAACTGACGAAACGAGGGTAGATACTAATGTTGCGCAGACCGGGCTCTGTCTACCCGCATTTTCTGTCACTCAGAATGCAACGCGATGGGTAATATAATCTCGCGTGACAAACGAAGTCGCGGCCAGTCGTGCTAGCCCTACAGAAAGTAACACAATCCGAAACCCAATGTTTGAAACCTTCCTATAATCGAAACCCTTATTCATTATCACAAGAGTAAAGAACGGAACAGAGACTTATTAAGGTCCCTGTGCCCGTAATTTTTTTTATACGACAAGGAAGGCAAACGAGCAAGTGGGTCACCTGATGGTAAGTGATCACCACTGCCCATAGACACCCGCAACCCGAGGTGTTTGCAGAGAGCTATGATAAAATGCCTCTTGTGCCCGTAATTACACCGGCTGTCTTACTCTCCACATCGGAACACAACAGTGCAAGCACTGCTGCTTCGGCAGGATTACCGAGTAAGATGGCTGTAGCGACCCGGACGGACCTCGCACAAGGTCCTACAACCCGCAAGGTGCTAATAGTTGGCACTTTCAACCTTATGTCATAGACAGAGGTGGCACGTGTGTCAACTATTGGGCATTAGGATGTCGGGCATTGGGTCGTATACCTTAGAGAGATTTGGTTCGTTCTTTGATCAACGATCGTTCTTCACGTGAACTGAATCATTAATTGTCACTTTAATTCAAGGCATTCGCCTTAGAAATGTTACTGAAGTTAATCTTACTTACATAAGTTTATATTAAGCGCTTTTTTAAGATTGTAAGCATCGTTTCATAAAATGTCGTCCCACTTTCACTATAAATCAATCGAATTTGTATCTTGCGTAAGAAAATAGCACAGACTATTTCGGGATAGAAGGAAAGAATCGATTTGTATGAGAACCGAGCGTCTAAAATTTTGCGTGGGTATTTTGACGTCTCGAGTGTAATGTAGTGAGGAAATACCTCGATCAACAGCTGCAACTTTTGTGGTGGTGTTTGAACAGTTAATTGTTGTACAACAAGGCATTTTATATATATATATTTTTATAAACTCACTGAAACATTAATGTACAGCAAAAAAAACAGAAAAACGCCAACCCCGGGAATCGAACCCGGATCCTTGACACTCCGGGTCGTGTGCTTTTCCCCTACACCACGATTGACATCAAATCGAAACAATTAAATCGATTCTGGCATTTTTCTGATTTTTTTTTCTGTGTATTCATGTTTTAGTGACTTTATAAAAAAACATATACTTAATTGATATTCACGGGAAAACCGTAAAAACAAAAAATTGGGAGAAAAAATACAAAAAGATACTTCTACTGAGATCATGAACAAGGTATTTTGTTTTTAAAACCTGACGTCGCGCGAAAAGCGATCGGGAGCTGGAACGCGAAAATGAGGTTCTCGAGCCTTTTTTTCGGCACGCGATGACATACACTATTTTCCTCTATCCCAATATAGGTCTGTGTTCCTACGTTTGTAGGCGATTTTGAGCATTACCTTTCACAGAACGTTGGAATATAAGTTATGTCTCTACCAACCCATCGTTATTTTAAATTTATAGTGACACTAACTACACTGAGACTGAGTTGCCAATCTGAATGCAGCAGTTAAGTCATTAACTAGGAGATAATTTTACAAGTTAAACCCAAGTTAGTGGTTAACTCAGATTGTCGCTAGTCTGCCTTAAGCGTTGGTTGGTGTCCGTAGAAATAAGTTGATTGTATGTTGCAGTATTTTAAAAATTAATATATTCATTGTTTTAATAAATCGATAGTTTTTTTTTATTTTATGTTTTTTTAAGGCGGTGTTGCTTTTTTGTCGAATGTCGAAGTCGGTATAAAATAATACTGAAACGGTACCTATGCATATGCATGCCGAAAATATTAGTGAAATAAAAAAATGCTACAACCCTAGCAAAAAGTCTCGTGGGGAGTGCGGATACGTCATGTAGTCTCGTGGGGAGTGCGGATACGTCATGTAGTCTCGTGGGGAGTGCGGATGACGTCATCATAAGTTAGTCATCATAAATTACACGAGGCGTAACGGGAAATATGAATTCGTTATCGTTAAATAATGGTCGAAATCGTAAAAAATATGTCACAAATCGAATTCATTAAACTCTATGTTTTTGGTTTATTTTCATACTTACGAGCATAATCGCACAGGCTGGCATTTTTGTGCGAGCTCTGTTCGCCACGGCGTTCTGAATTTGTGTGTGGAGAAATGGTGGCTGAAGTAGTTTTATATAATGTGTAGGCATCTCATGCTTGAACCTTTGGCAGAAGGTAACTCCTGAAAAAGCTAACTCCAGTCTTTATCGATAGTACTCTGACTCAACCTCGTATATAAACTTTGACGAAATTGGAATAACCACTTTAGGCTCGCAGCCTAGAGTGCTTATTCCTATTTCATCAAAGTTTATATACGAGGTAGGTAGAGTCAGAACACCGTTGTTATTTTCTTATTCCTCCAAGCGTTAAGGTTGTCTATTTCGTCCATTCCATAGAGAATGCTTTTAACAGCTAAATGTCACAAAACTTCAGTGAAAAAATTCTAGACATTCATTGTCAAAATTCCAAGCGTGGAGCGAAAACGAAAAACATGTAAAAATTTCTAGTACGCTGTAAAAATAATACAAAATGTACAAAAAAACCTAAAAAAAACTGTAAAACATGGCGTAAGTATCAATTTATAGGTACAGTTACATAATTTTGGTAAGTACCTAAATAAACTTATAAGTATGGATTATTCCACGGCGATGGAATGCAAGCGGTTCGTATAATGGCAATGATCAATGATATTATAAGTCACACTCACACTCACTCGTGTGATCTTATAAAACTCGGCTTTGCCTCGATTTATAAAACCACACTCGTGTTTTAAGGTCCCTCGTTATTAACAGATGCATTAAACTACTATTGCACTTTACATCTGTAAGGTGTTAAGTAAGTACAGTATACAATACAGTATCAATACACCCGATCTGTTTGTGCTAAGAGCCTGTGAGCGCGGCGAGTAGTGCCTCTAGTGTAAGGGTGCCTTTCCACTGAAGCGGAGCGGTGCGGAGACGTGTAGAATCGATCAATCACATTACCACATTACAAGGGGAGGCGAGACTTGATTTTCAACGCTGAGCTTCGGCAAGCGTGTTGTATCATAAATGCTTGGAGCTTGTGGAAGTTGTGAACGCTTGCTAAGCCTCGGCAGGCGTGTTAATGTAGCATAAAGGCTTGGGGCTTGTGGAAGTTGTGAACGCTTGCCAAGCCTCGGCAGGCGTGTTAATGTAGCATAAAGGCTTGGAGCTTGTGGAAGTTGTGAACGCTTGCCAAGCCTCGGCAGGCGTGTTAATGTAGCATAAAGGCTTGGAGCTTGTGGAAGTTGTGAACGCTTGCCAAGCCTCGGCAAGCGTGTTAATGTAGCATAAAGGCTTGGAGCTTATGGAAGTTGTGAACGCTTGCCAAGTTTTTGTACGCCACCCGGCAAAAGCATATACTTATTGTCTACTGTGCGCTTGTTTTTTTATATCTGTTTTTGTAAAAATGTTTTACAAATAAATAAAACGATTGATTGTTTGAAGCTTGGTGATTGTGAACGCTTGCCAAGCTTCGGCAAGCGTGTTAATGAGCATAAAGCTTGGAGCTTGTGAACGCTTGCCATGCCTCAGCAGGCCTGTTAATGTGGCATAAAGGCTTGAAACTTATGAACGCTTGCCAAGCTTAAATTGGAGTTGGTGAACGCTTGTCAAGCCTCGGCAAGCGTGTTGTAGCATTTGATATATTGTTTGTCAGTTGCGAGGTCTGCGCGCACTGCATGGCCCCGGTTCCTCGCGGCGTCGCGGCTGTGAGAGAGGGATGGAGTTACCACAAGAAATGCCACAAATGCTGTAAGTGTCGTGACTTCTTTATTCGTAGAACTTCACTTTTATTTTTAACCCGCCCCGACCCAAAAAGAGGGTTGTTATAAGTTTGACCTGTGTGTCTATGTATCTGTGTAACTGGAATCATAGCTCCCAAACGGATGGACCGATTTCAATGCGGTATTTTCAATCGAAAGCTAGTTTAATCAAGACGGTTCTTAACTAAGTTTCATTAAAATCGGTTGACCCGTTTTGGAAATATTGAACTTCGAAATGACAATGTCGGGAGATTTCAACTTTTCTAAGTTGGTTAGGATAAGGTTATGATCAACTGATAAATATAGCCCACCATCCTCCCATCGGCAGATAGCAAGCAGATATTGTATTGCCTAACAACAGTTAGGTTTATTGAGACGGCAAATTTTAAGATAGATTAGGTACATAGGCAGGTAAGTATTCTCCCATACATTTACTGTGCCTCCGCTAGTTTGCAATATGTATGGGGGAATGTTTTTTGTTTAAATAAAAACTTTACAGGTGTTCTAACTTATGCCCTTATTCATAAACGTCACTCAAGCCTCTATTAGCTAAAATATTTTGTCTTCTTCTTACTAACGGAAATGTCAATGTGGCAAAAAAGGACGGACGAACTTTAACGGCATTTTAGTTAATAAGTATAGGTTTATGAATAACTGTTGTTGTTGTGAACGGTTGTTGTAGTGTTTGGCTTGGATAATGGCCTCGTGGAGAGTGCCAAAACGCGTCAGCGTGTAGTTTAGTGGTGGTGGTGACAGTTGGGTATGTGTGGCATGTGTTGATTCGTGTGGAAACATACATTTGCCGCACAGATTAACTATTTTTCACTAGTGGTCGCCGGTGAGCAAAGTAAATGTTTTTAGTTCATAAACACGGTTAGACTTACACTACCCCTGGCTGAATTCGTGACAGTTCATTAAAGCGCATCCTGTATTTGCAGACGTGTGCAGCGAAACCGATCTTCACGACGCTGAGATCTTCAAAGGTGTGATATTCTGTTCCGGGTGCTCCCAACGCATCTTTCAAGGTACCTGAGCCAACAGTGTCTTTTGTTAAAGTCTTGAAGCAATGTTACTTACTTAACTACTTAAGCCACATCATCATGTCAGCCGAAAGACATCCACTGCTAGACATAGGCCTCCCCCGAGGCTCTCCACTCTGACCGGTCTAAGAAACATTTTTAATGCACAGACAAAGTTTGAGAGTATGAAAGTAACAATGGTTTTTAACCCCCGACGCAAAAGGAGGGTATAGTTTGACTGATGAATATCTGTGTATCTATCTGTCTGTGGCATCATAGCTCCCAAACGGATGGACCAATTTCGATGAGGTTTTTTTAATCGAAAGGTAGTTTAATTGACATGGTTCTTAGCTAAGTTTCATTGAAATCGGTTCCCGCGTTTTTGAAATATTGAGCTTTAAAATTACAACGTCGGGGTTTTTTAGCTTTACTTGTAGGTAGGTATGTAGTTGGTTATTTTGGTTAGATTATTTGGTCGTTGATTACACTAGACGCTCTGTTGAAGGCTGTTCGACCGCTCGGCACGCAAAGACCAAGCCTCGTCGGCAGCGCGAGCGCAGGCGCCGCGAGCGAGATCACCGACCCGACGCCAACAGAGTGATAGAGATGGCGCGAATGGGCCGCTCCAGCACCAGCTCCGAACGGCTCCAAGTCGGCAGGTCGGTGTGTATGTATGTATATATGTATATCTCTTTATTGCACATAAAACAAAAAAATACAGATACGGTGTGATTGGAGGACTTATTATGATGACCGTACAGCCTAGTGGAACCTAATAAATAAGATGACAAGTCTCTCTACAATAATTATTATAGCATTTCGTAAATTTTAATTTAGTGACTGTCAAGTTTTGTTTTGTTTAAAAGTATGTTATTTAAAACTTATCCATGTGAAACGATGTAAGTCATACTGTACCATGTATAAAACATACTGTACCATGGTTTGCAATAAATAAATATGATTTTTTGAATCATTTATTGAATCAGGCGTTACTTTGCGGAGGTCCATATTTATGAACTAAAAACAATTACTTTGCTCACCCGCGACCACTAATGACAAATAGTTATTTCTGTGCGGCAAATGTATGTTTCCATGCAACACCTCCGCCTCCACTGCTACACGAATCAACACATGCCATACACAGCACAACAACAACCGCTCAACATGCCACCACTTCCACTACTGTACTGTAGTGTGCTTCGTAAATGGCCTCGTGGAGAGTGCCGAAACGCGTCAGCGTTTAGTTTAGTGGTGGTGGTGATAGTTGGGTCTGTGTGGCATGTGTTGATTCGTGTAGCAGTGGAGGCGGAGGTGTTGCATGGAAACATACATTTGCCGCACAGATATAACTATTTGTCATTAGTGGTCGCGGGTGAGCAAAGTAATTGTTTTTAGTTCATAAATAAATATGAAATATGGTTAGAGACCCTGACTATATGAAGCTTGAGGTCCCTTCGATCCTCGGTCGGGGCAGATGTTTGTGTGATGAATACGAATGTTTGTTCTCGGGTCCTGGATATTTGATATCATCATCATCATCATCATTTATTCAGCAAACGTGTACAAGTCTTAGAACTAATTATACATGGACCCTGGCAGGGTATAGCCACAGTAAAATCTAACTTATATCTACTTGTATATTTTTTATATTATATACTTCTGGTATTTTTTGCAACTTAACATGTAAGTATTGTATGGCACAGTTCACTTAAAGCTAACTTACTTAACATTATTTTAAAGTACGCTTTCACTATCTTATATTTATTTATTTATATAATATATTATGTTTATTGTTTGTTAATAGGTAGTTGTAATGGGCATTTTATGTAATATTATATTTACTTAATTCTTCCATGTATTCCGTAATCGAATAATGACATTTATCTAATAGATTTTTTCGAAGTTTTCCTATAAATATTTTATCACTTTGTCTGTTTTTGATATCTAGTGGTAATTTGTTAGATATATTAATTGATCTGTAGTAAGGGCTGTTTTTGTAAATTTCCAGTATTGGTTCAGGGAGGACAAGTTTATGGGTTCGACTGTACTTTTAGAAAATTTGTATAAATGTAGGATATATAGGGATGGGAAGGTCAATATTTCAAGATTTTTAAAATGTGGTTTGCAACTGTTTGGTTGGCTTATATTGGCGAGAATCCTCAGGCACTTCTTCTTATATGTATGATATGTAATGCATATGAATAGAATGTCCATTTATCTATTTAAGTAAGTTTATCCGTTCTCCTAGTACCCATAGTACAAGCTTTGCCTAGTTTGGGACTAGGTCAATTGGTGTCAACTGTCACATGATATATATATATATTTTTACTTATTGTCTAACACCTTCGGCCATTCTTTTTCTGTCAGACTGTACAATCAGGGGCAAAAATTATGCACCTAGTCACACAAAGTGTCAAAAAACCGCCTTAAAACCCGACCAAGTGCGAGTCGGATTCGCGGACCGAGGGTTTCGTACAAAGATTCTTCCCGCTTTTCTCCAGTTGTCCAGTGTTCACAGAGCCCTGCTTCTAAGCAAAATGACGCAGAGTGGGGTCCTTTTATATTGGCCTGTGATATATATTAGACAGACATAAAAAATTTAAGATTTTTAGATTTTTCTGAGTGGTTGTGCTATAAGAACAACCTTCATACCAAAATTCAACTTTCTAAGATCCCTAGCTGTCATTTAATTTTGCTCCGTATAACGAAGTCTGGTTATTATTATTGAATAGTTTAGTAGTTGTCACCTGTATTGTTGTTGCAGCGATCGTACCCAGCCGAAGGTCATAGCCCCTTACCCGTCCGTAAGTACCGAATGCTACTGTGCCCTGGATCTCCTGAACCGGGCTAAAGTACTTATGAGGTACCTCTATTTTCAGAGCGCAAAGTACATCACGCGAGGGAGCGCCGGTGAGTTCACCTTGAATACTAGGTAAAAATACTCGGTATGTAAAATACTAGGGAAAAATACTAGGTAAAAATACTTAGTATGTTAAGTAGTAGGGTGCTGAAAATACTACTAATTTATGCCTGTTCTAGAAATTGGCACAACGACGGAAGCGACCACGGAATTCTTGAAGGAACTCAATTGCCCTGTTCCAGTTCCTCTTGAACACGACAAAGTTATCCCAATCAGGTATTTGGACAATGAAAAAATATGCATACCTACCTTATTTATTTTTCACTTTTTACCCGACTGCGAAACGCAAAGGAGGGTAATTAATAAAACTTTCTGTAAAAATAAAAACACGTATTTTAGTTTTTAAATGAGAGTACTTACTTAATGATACAAAGTTATCGAATCATTGTATTTTCGTTGGTCTGAAGATCTAAGGGCTCGTCCATTAGGTAATCACGTGATGCTTATAGAACTTTATAAATTTTAAATATATTTTTTTTATACTAAAGCCGACAAACGGGCATGCGGTTCACCTGATGGTATTAAATGCATTTGCTTAGTTAGTGGCGTTGGATCGGACACGTGTTGCGGAGACCCGATGCTCATATCGCCAAGCAAGCGCTGAAGTGGCGAGCTGTTGGTAGTAGGAGATCAGCCCGACCCCGAACCACCTGGAGACGGTCGGTTGAGAAAGAGATCTCCCAAGTCGGGAGTCACTGGCAGGACCTTGAAGCCAGGTCAGGACCGTGATGCATGGAAGTCCCTACTGCGAGCCCTATGTCCCTTCTGAGGGATTACAGGAGCACATCATCATCATCGCTTCTTTTGTTTAGCGTTGAGCTTGGTTCCCTTTTCCACATTTATGTTTTTTTCGGGATTTTAATTCTACATCGTTTTCCAGGTCTTCGAACACCAGCGAATGTGGAGCCAGCCCATCTATGAAGCAAAGGAGACACAAAGTCGCTGAAGAGATAAATGTACGTAACATACATTATTATATTGCAAACATGTTTAAATACTACTTAGCTTTCGCCCGCCACTTCGCCCCCGTGGCAGAACTGACCGACCGGCCGCCTACCGACCGACCGACAGACCGAGCGGCAGACTAACCGGCCGACTACAGACCGACCAGCACACCGACTGGTCGAATACCAACCGACCGACCGACTGACCGAGTAACGACCGAGTCTAATACTCCAATTACAACCCTCAATACTCCAACTACAACCCTCAATACTCCAACTACAACCCTCAATACTCCAACTACAACCCTCAATACTCCAACTACAACCCTCAATACTCCAACTACAACCCTCAATACTCCAACTACAACCCTCAATACTCCAACTACAACCCTCAATACTCCAACTACAACCCTCAATACTCCAACTACAACCCTCAATACTCCAACTACAACCCTCAATACTCCAACTACAACCCTCAATACTCCAACTACAACCCTCAATACTCCAACTACAACCCTCAATACTCCAACTACAACCCTCAATACTCCAACTACAACCCTCAATACTCCAACTACAACCCTCAATACTCCAACTACAACCCTCAATACTCCAACTACAACCCTCAATACTCCAACTACAACCCTCAATACTCCAACTACAACCCTCAATACTCCAACTACAACCCTCAATACTCCAACTACAACCCTCAATACTCCAACTACAACCCTCAATACTCCAACTACAACCCCAAAACATCTAGTAGACCCCATTGTCTAGTACCCATAGTACATACAAGCTTTGCCTAGTTTGGGACTAGGTCAATTGGTGTCAATTGTCCCATGATATTTATTTATATTGATGGTAGTATGTCTATACTTTCAGACCACTGGAGTACCAAGATGCAGCGATTTAAGAATAGCAGGTAATGTACCTATATCAAACAAAACTAATGTAATAACTTAGGTCAACTTGCATCGAGCTGAGTTAGACAATAACCCGGGGTTAACTAACGTCAGACTGTTTTAGTATACTTAGTATAGACATACCTACCTAGTAGAAAAGCCTTTCCCACGGGCCAGGCAAAAATCAATCTTATTACAATGTCATAAACGTTTTGACAAGGGAAAGCTTTTCTCACTTTTACTATAGGTATATGTAACGTTAATGTCTGCGGTAAAAAAAAAAAATTACTTAGGTAGGTACTCGACTAAGTACTTGCTGTGTTTCAGAACTGGGTGCCTCGACAGAAATTGCCACGATGGCCCTAAGGATCCATTCTGGGATGACATTCAGAAAATCAGAGTTAGTAAGCCTGATACTAAATACATTTTATTCCGGGAAATTCCGCGGGATAATTCTTGTAGTGGAATATAATCGTCCCACGACAACTCTGCATAAGATATTAATTGGCAACCCTGAAAAATTACGCTGTGGTAATACTTTTTCATGCCACTCAGACATTTCTTTAATTAAGAATAATAATGATAGTAGCAATCTAAAGTTGCTGTTTTTTTTTAAGTGTGGCTCTGTCCATTGGAGGACAATTTTGCCAGTGTTTAGTAGGTTTTGCCGTTGTACGGTAAAAAATCTAGAAAACGAAATATGAGAAGCATTTTTAATGGTGGATGGTGAATGAACGATGACCTGTTTAATTTGTGTTTAATGTTTAATCTGATCAAAAGTTCAAAACGTGTTGTTTGACTATAAATCAGTGTTGCCATAAACAAACTTTAGATTTCTACTGTTGTCAGTTCGTTGCAGAGTTATCGTGGGACGACTATAGCCAAACTTTTGCTGCCGCACGAATGGGCCGGCTCGTCCGGGAAAGTACCGCCCTCTCACAGAAAATCGGCGTGAAGCAACAGCACCCCTGTGGCGTTTCGTTCGGTCAGTGAGAGTGCCGGAGGCCCGATTCCCCTCCCCCTATCCTCTATCCCTTTTCCTTCTTAAAAGCCGGCAAGGGACGGTCACTTAGGGTTGCTGGTTCTCATAGGTGGTGGTGATAGCTTACCATCAGGTGACCCGCTTGCTCGATTGTCTCTCTTTAAAAAAAAACTGTGTAATTTCAGAATTAGAATGCGTCCGATCAGCTCAACATCAGAGCCATCTACCGTATCGGAGCTGAATCGTCATACAGGTACACTAGTTTCTTTCTTTGAGCTCATAGATGGCGCTACTGTGATAAGCAGAGGTCTAAGTGTCATAAGAAATTAATGATACACAGACCCCTCTACGTCTATTTTTAACTAAAAGTGTAATATGAAACTACCGTGAGACTCAATCATAGTGAAATAAACGGATCACTCACGTATGTCAGTCGAGTATACCTCGACTTGTTTCGGACTAATCCGTAGTCCTTCCTCAATAAAAAAAAATTCGTTCCGCGGAAAGTACATGACGTGATTACTGTAGTGTGCTACCCTACTTTTGACAATAATGAAAATGACGATGAAAACGAGGGTAGTTGTGAGCCGCCGTCAGCTGCGCCGAGCAGCCGCGCGAGCAGAGCCGCGGCGCGCAGTTTACGTCTCGCCACCCACGTGGCGTGTGCTCCCAGAGGAAGGACTACGGATTAGTCCGAAACATGTCGAGCTATACTCGACTGACATACGTGAGTGATCCGTTTATTTCACTATAACAGTGTAATGCCATTATTCATAAACGTTACTCAAGCCTCCATTAGTTAAAATAGGTTTTGTCTTCTTCTTACTAACGGAAATGTCAATGTGACAAAAGAAGACAAACGAACTTTGACGGCATTTTTAACCTACTTAAAAAATGGAGGAGGTTCTACGTTCCACTGTATGTATTTTTTTTATGTATGTATGTTACTCCGTCAATTGTAGACCGATTTTCAAAATTCTTTTTTTATTCGAAAGGCTATACTCTTGAGGTGGTCCCATTGTCACCAAGTCATGATCTGATGATGGGATCCCAGGGAAATCGAGGGCAACCCTCAAATTTTACAGGCACGTACTATGTGTTTCATATGCTTTCTAAGGTTATTCAAGTATTTGCGTCTGGTAGTCATCATCTCATGATGATGAGCTGATGATGGAAGGTACAACTCCTTAACGGTTAGGAGTTGGAGGATAATTCTGAAAATGTTAAATCAACGTAAAATTGTGAAATAAAAATCTTTTCACAAAAAAGTAAAACCTCCTTCAAAAAAAAACCTTGGAAAAAAAACGTAAACGTAAACGTAAAAAAAACTTATTGCCAGTTACATAAGGTCTGTGTTTAGATATTTATGAACCGTTGGCTGTACAGATATTGGAGAACTCGACTGTACTTAGCTAAGAAATGCATATTTAGTTGAGTTTTTTTTTCAGAAACATTAAATTTAGGCAGCACGAACAGCGAAAGCGACCTGACTTGGACAGATTCTGCCTGCAGACTATATCTGAGACAAGCCAAAGGGTATTTTATTTTTCATACTAATGAATGTCCAAGGTGGTCCTTCGTCCTTCATCGGACAGTCAAAAGAGAGTTCTGCTTGACGATGGACCACGAATTGGTCCGAAACATGGCAGGCAAACCTCGACTATAATGAATAAAGGGTTCGTTTTGATGAGCCGTCAATTCTGTAAAAATGTCACAGAATTTGTAATAAGTAAGTATTTTATTTGTACGACATGAAATTTAAAAATAAAATGAAGGCGAACCGTCTGTCAGTGGTAAACTTAAAGTACTGGTAGTATTGTACTGTTGTAACCCGTTGTCTCCCGTTGACCCGTATCGGGTCAAACTTTTAATTTTGTTTTATTTATAGTATTTTTTTCATGCAAAAAAAAAACAGAATTTACTTTGAGCTATGTATGGATGTCTATTTAATTCTGATCTCAAAAAAAAAATGAAAAACACAAAAAACTACGAAAAAAAACAAAAAAAATATTGCAGTAGTTGGCGGGGATCGGGAGAGTCAGAGTCAAAAGTCTTTCTACGTAAAAATCTATATAAGATTGATTGATTACTGCCTGGTTACCGTTAGACGTACATAAGTCCAGTTTAACCAGACATGTTTCGGACTTATTCGGAGTCCTTCCTCTGGGAGCGCACGACCCAGCGGCAGCGAGACGTACACTGCGCGCCGCGGCTCTGCTCCCGTGACCAAACATGCATGCATGACCAAGGATGTCCGAAACATGTCGGGCTCAACTCGACTTACATACGAGAGTGATCCTTTTTGTTTCACTATAGTTTGCTCATGCGTAAATACCTAGAGTATGTATTTATTCTCATGCAATTAATATTTGTACTAATAATCCAAACTAATGTTGTAAATGCGAAAGTAACTCTGTCTCTGTCTGTCTGTTTGTTACCTCTTCACGGGAAAACCGCTGCACCTATTTAGATGAAATTTGGTAAGAAGATAGTTTGAATATTAAAGAATAACATAGGCTACTTTTTATTCGGGAAAATTATGTAGTTCATGCGGGATAGCGATCTACGCGGACGAAGTCACGGACAACAGCTAGTAATAAAATAATTAACAAAAGACACAGCAAAGAGAAAACAGATGTTTGCATGATGTTTGATTATTTCAGGCACATTTTAAACCGTCACCTCGGAAGCCTTATAAAACTACCGTACAAGTTGTGTGAGTACAAATTCTACTTTATTACTGTATGGTAGAGCCGTGATAGCCATGGTCTCTCAAGCAGAGGGTCGTGGGTTCGACGCCGGCTCGCACCTCTGTTTTTCGGAATCTGTGTGCGAATTAAATTACATTTGTGATATTTTACTTTTTGTCGGGGTTCCGTGCCTCAAAAGGAAAAAACGGAACCCTTATAGGATCACTTTGTTGTCCGTCTGTATGTCTGTCTGTCTGTCAAGACCCCTTTTCTCTGGGACACGTGGAGGTAGCAGGCTGAAATTAATATCACATATTCAAGTCTGCAATCCCTTGAAGCTGTGAAAAAATCAAACTTCAAAGTCAACGCAATCAAAAGATACAGTCATTAAAAAGATTTTTCCATACAAATTGCCGTACTCTGAAAATCTAAAGGGTACTTCCAGTTGTCCTAGAAACTTGAAATTTGGTATGACGGTAGCTCTAATAGCACAACCACTCAGAAAATTTTCAAAGTATTAAATTGTTATGTCTTTCTGTATGTCACAGACCAATATAAAATGACCCCACTCTGCGTACATTTTGCTTAGGAATAGTTCTCTGCTAATACTGGACAACTTAAAACACTGGGAAAAAGCAGGGGAATCTTTGTACGGAGCCCTCGTGCACAAGTCCGACTCGCAGTTGTCCGGTTTTTTTTTTGATAAGTTAGTCTACTTATCTGGACTAGACCATGATTTTATAGTATTTTTTAATGTTTCAACGCTACTTTTTTTCAGTTAAAAGAAAGATTTTGATGCGGAGCTCTCTTATCAGTGTCATTATGAGCAAAGAGAAGGAGAAAGAGTGAGTTTTCAATGTTTTCTCTCGTTCTTGTGCTTCGTTATATTTGTAAAAAATATTCCTTAGAAAGAAAGAGATGTCAAAATGGCGACGGCTTATCTAAAATTGGTTGAATTTATTTACCATACCTATGTAGATACTTATTGTATTTTTTAATACTGGCTGAATGCATACACAGAATAAAGGATGAATATAGCTAACCTCAGGAATCGAACCCAGCGGTCATTCTACGACTTTCAATTTTTTCCCATTTCCGGGGCTTAAAATATTCCAGTATTAACCAATGCAGGAAAAAGAAATTCTAATAAATGGCTTATGATCTCTTCTATGTATTGCCATAAACAATTTAATGATTTTGTTTATATCATATTAATAAAAAAATATTAAGTAGTGAAATTTTCATTACCGGACCCTGTTCCAATGTGTTAATTTAGATATTTATTGACGTGTACAAAAATTGCGTCTGTAGAACGCCAATAAGAATACATTCCACAATAGCTACATTCATAAGCAATCGATTACGGTTAAATATGAAAACGAAATAATCCTATAATGCACAGAAAAAACACACGTAAAGTTTGTCACCGTAAAAAAATCATTTCCGTGCTCGAAACTAAACGCTTTGAGAATAGCATCAAAATTCTTTGATCTGGCCACCAAACGCTGGCAGACGCGCACCCAGAATACTGAAGTTTTTAATGCGATGCCAAGACGAACAGACATGCGCCCCGTTTTCCGTGAAACTAATCTCGAAGTCGCTAAACGGGAGATTGTCACAATTTTGAAATCATCGCCGGGTAGCCCTTTTCTTGGTATGTATTGTCTAATGTACTTTATTTACATATTGACGCATTTTGCGAGATTAAATACTATGCAAATCTGTTAATTGTAAATAAAAATGCACTCAAAATGGTTGGCTATTCGGCATCATGTACGAAATATTCATTACCAAAACCCTCATTACCGTAGTAGTTTACCGTAGCTCTTTACAGGTCACGGCAATGATGTTAAAATCACGGTAGTGAATTTTTTTAAATGTATTATGACTTTTCCATATATTTCATAGAAGTTACTTCGAAAAAAAATTTGTGTTTATGTGTTCCCAGGGTTGCATAATTTATAATTTATAATAACTATTTCAGTTAAACATGGGGCATCCTAAAAGTGCATGCTACGTTTCTATTTGATCTCCGGTCGGGGCAGATGTTTGTATGACGAATATGAATGTTTGTTCTCGGGTCTTGGATGCTTGATATGTCTTGTATATAAGTATGTACTTATCCATATAAGTAGGTATATTTATCCGTGGTCTAGTACCCATAGTACAGGCTTTGCCTAGTTTGGGACTAGGTCAATTGGTTTCAATTGTCCCATGATATTTATTTATTTATATTATTAGTGTTGGGAAATTTACTTCGATAGCAAAGAGAAATGCAGACACTTACTTGAGGATTCCGCAACGCTGGTTTTGGGGGCCCCCAATTGATGTTAGTCCACAGGAGTTATAGCTGGCGTTCGCTGATGGTGAATGTGTCGTTGCTAAGATTTTGACTTGCTTTTAAAGGTTTTGAATTTGAAGTTTGAGCGGAGCGGTAGCGCTGCACACTGTACGAGATTCGTTACGAGAGAAGAGAGTGAATGTCTCTAAGACGTTGGCAACACTGTACTGGTGTTGCGTTTTGTTAACGCTTTTTGGAAAGCGTTTTGTTCGTATCCACATTCAAATCTGCCATCGATTTGGATAGATTAAAATAATTAAAAACAAATAACAATCTTGTGCCAGCTGAATACTAGGTTTATAGAAGTACGGAACAATTAGTGAATACATTATTAAAGAAAATTAAGGATTGTGTGCAATATAGTATAGAACAGGAACTCCAAGATACTTGCGAAGAAAGAAGAAAATGAAATTGTAGGAATCAATCAATGACAGATAATTACCAAAACTCGACGTTAATTAGTGAGCACAGCAATTATTGTATTAAAATTTTAGCTTTTTATTGCGAGTTTAAATCAAAAAAACACCAATAGAGGAAGAAAACCAAGTAGAGCATTACTCTGATATTACAAAAAGAAGAAGTAAACAATAACAAGACAGCATAAGGTAAAGGTAGGAAGAAAGAATAAAATAATTAGAATTTGGTAGAAAGGTCAAACAAAATTGATTGCAAGAGGAAGTACTGTAGATTAATCAAGATGAGTACGTACATTTTGTAATAATCGTTTGTTAATCCTTACTTCTGTTTTTGTATTTGTGACTGATGAAGAGAATTTTTTGTTTGTTTAAAGATTGTTAGAAAAATTGTAACCAACTTAGAAGTTCTATGTTTTACTGTATAAATTTTTGTAATGTATGTTCCCTGATTACTCGAAGACGGCTGGACCGATTTGAAAAATATTTTTTTCTTTGAAAGGGTATACTTCATAAGTGGTCCCATTGTCACCAAGTCAGGATCTGATGATGGGATGGGATCCCAGGGAAATCGAGAACCCCCCTTAAATTTTACAGGCACGCATTATAATGTTCCATATATTTTCTAAAGCAATTCAATTATTTGTGTCTGGTAGTCATCATCTCATGTCAATGAGGTGATGATGGAAGGTGCAACTCCTTATAACGGTTGCGAGTTGGAGGGTAATTCTTTAAGTTTCAAATAAACATAAAACTATGAAACAATAATAATAATAAGCGCTTCATGAAAAAAACATTTAACAAAAATAAAAACCGCATTAAAAAAAACAAATAATCCTCTAAAGCCATCACTTTTATGGCCTAGCACAAGTATGAAGTTGGTATTCAATGAATATTCCGCCAGCATCGCAACTATTTGTGCTAGGCTACAAAAATAATCACTTTAGAAGATTAATTATGTTTTTTAAGACGGTTTTCCTTTTTAAGACTTTTAATACATATGTCGTCAATAATAAAGTCATTTAATCCTTATATTGTAGCATTATTTTACTTTTATGCTTGTCTGTGAAAAAAAGTATGAAAAAGTTATCATCGCCGTGGCCTTATTAAGCCTTATATTTCATTACCGTGAAGTGCTTTCATTACCGTAACCTTCCATGTTTTTTGGGACTTGAAAACTTTAACATAAAAGGCAAACAGTACGTGCCTTTGCTTGTTTCTTGGGCAACCATTTGGCCGTAATAGATTTTCGTTCTCATTTTGGCAAAAAGACGAGATTTTAAAAAAAGTGAAAAATAAATTCAAATATTGCAAAGTCGTAGAATGACCGCCAGATCCTTGACATTCCGTGCCATGTGCCATTGCCCTAATGACTTTACACCAAAGTTAGCAATGACAAGGATATTGAATTTTTCCATATATTTAAATGTCAGCTCGTTTGTCACTCTATCTATGCACGTTTTTAACAAATGTATAAGGTCCATGGACTTACCAACACCATGGACTTCGGGTTAGCCCTTGAAAACGTCCGAACCAGAAGACCTTAGTGGTCTTCTGGTTCTGGTTTGCTAAAAAGACAACTAATCAAGCGTCAGTCTTAGTTTCGTCGAACGACAGCTATGACGTACGGCTGTCATCCAAACATGCCGTGGGACACAGTTTTCGTGAATTTTGTACTAGACCCAAAGTCCATGGTGGGTAAGGTAAGTAAGTCAATGATTAGTCAATTGATAATATTAATTTATTTCTCTGTTTTTGCGTGATTTCAGCCCATTCTTTACGCGATTAAAATCATATTTCCAAGAAGAAATCGTGGAACATCACCGTGTGTACATAATTATATTATTTAATCATCAGATATTGACGATTTGTAGTTAAAATAAAGTGCCTAATAAAATAACCTAACCATCATAGTACTTACCTATGTAGGCCTACATAATACTTATCCATGATGGTTAGGTATAAATTTGTTCTAAAAAAGTTTTTTGTCAAAACAATATTACGTAGGTCTGTAAACTTTTTTGCCGAGTGTCGTTAAAAATTCAAATTCCAATATTTGATCACATACATTATGTTTTACTATGTATTATTGATCTATGTATGATATGATGATGTATTTACTGATCACTTTGTTTTAGGGAGAGGAGTGAAGTGGCTATATTCTACGATCAACAAAAGAAATATGCCTTACCGATTAGGATGGTAAGTTAATACTATTGCACGAAGACACTTTCATATAAAACAAGTATTACCGATTAGGATTGTAGGTTAATGCCATTGCACGAAGACACTTTCATATAAAATTTGTCTTACCAATTAGGATGGTAGGTTAATGTTATTGCACGTAGACACTTTCATATAAAATTTGTCTTACCAATTAGGATGGTAGGTTAATGTTATGGCACGTAGACACTTTCATATAAAATATGTCTTACCAATTAGGATGGTAGGTTAATGCCACTGCACGAAGACACTTTCATATAAAACAAGTATTACCAATTAGGATGGTAGGTTTATGCTATTGCACGTAGACATTTTCATATAAAACAAGTATTACCGATTAGGATGGTAGGTTAATGCTATTGCATGTAGACACTTTCATATAAAACAAGTATTACCAAGTAGGATGGTAGGTTAATGCTATTGCACGAAGACACTTTCATATAAAACAAGTATTACCAATTAGGATGGTAGGTTAATGCTATTGCATGTAGACACTTTCATATAAAATTTGTATTAGCAATTAGGATGGTAGGAATGCCACTGCACGTAGACACTTTCACATAAATTAAGACGGTTAAACATTGAATAAATAAAATAAAATTTATTTGCAGGCTTGAATCTACGAGGAGAGTTCCAAACAAGTAAGTATTTTGATTCCTTTTTAGGGTTCCGTGCGCAAAGGGTAAAATACGGGACCCGGCTCGCGCTTGGCCGGTTTTTTCTATCTCCATCAAATCTTTAGTGCATGCGGCTGGGATGGCTAGTGTCAGTGAGGTCTGTCTGTCATTCTCCACCAATGAGAGACTAGCTACTGGCCTATGATTGGTGGAAATTGACAGATAGACCTCAATTATATTTTTTATAAACTCACTGAAATATGAATACACAGAAAAAAACCAGAAAAATGCCAACCCCGGGAATCGAACCCGGATCCTCGACACTCCGGGTTGTGTGCTTTTCCCCTACACCACGATTGGACATAGAGGAAAGGCCGAATTTTTTCTATGTATTCAAATCTTAGCTTGTTTTTATCACTTTTTGCAGTGACTAGCGCCATCTATGCGATTACTTCGTAAACCGAAAACAACGCACCCTTTCGAAACTTATCAGTTTACCCAGGCTCAACGAGATGGCGCACTAAAGCAAAAAAAAAAAAAGCATAAAAATGAAAAATTGAGAGAAAAAATACAAAATGATACTCCTACTGAGGTCATGAGATAGACCTCACTTGACGCTAGCTATCCTAGCCGATTTTAACGGCATTATTAACAAACCTGTTTTTGACAGGTGTAAACATTGCAGAATGTCCCACAGCTATCGTTGTATGAGAGAACAGGTGATGCGTTCCGCCGGGCCCACGAAGAGCGAGTGAGTATCTCTTATACATATTATCTCAGGGGATCGATTTTTGAATCTCACTTGGTGACTAAATTCTCACCCACATTGATATCACTATTTGCCAAAAGCCTTATTTTTGAATGTCACACCCGTCTACTAACATGCAGCTAACTTGCGTTTCTGTCGCAGACAAGCGAGTCAACATGGTGGATTGAGGTTAGCTGTCACTGCCAGTGGTGAAGAAGTCACTCAGTGATCTCGTTTACGAGTGGGCGAGGGCATTCGTATTGGATATCATGGGCATGAGAATTTTTGGCACCGCCGAGATTCAGAAATGCGAACTTTTTAGAAATCACTGAATTTAGTCACCGGGCGATATTCAAAAAACGATCCCCAGGTCTCTGGGAGTCTGGGAGTCCTTGCGGATACACTTCGACCCAGCAGTGGGATCTTTTGCGCATTTACTTATCCCTCGTATTCCCTAAGCTATTGCTGTTACCAATTGCCTTACCAACGGTTTACCCTTGAACTGCCGACACACGTTTCATAGCTGTTTCGTTCCATCAAAAGCTATTTTCCGACGCATCTTCTTCATCTTACTCGATTTTAAAACTAACCTATGCAACACATCTTTTTCGGTTGGGTCTTTGTCGGTCCCTTAAATTAACTTCTCCTCTCTACCGCTCAAAGGTTGACTGGTAGAGATCCCTTATAGGGATAAGACCGCCTTTGTACCGTATCTCACTGTTGGTAACCTGTATTTATTTCTGTATTTTCTGTACAATAAAGCGTTTACTTACTTACTTACTTACAACAAACATTAAAATTATCCTGATTTTGGCAGAAACATCACCATCATCCTGGCAGGGTCGCCATGTAATATTAAGACGTTTGAGGGTGGTGGTAGTGATATCTCGAGATTAGTTCAAGTTGAATTCCATTTATTATTTACTTACATCTATTTTTATAATCATGGGTTGTCGCTGACACAAGCAATATGCGTTTATGTAGCAGTAAACTATTGTGTTACTGCTAAACACTAAAAGTGGCCAATTGCCATACTACAATAGTTTTCGATGAAAAGAAAATGCGATGAAATGAAACTGTCACATGCCTTTCACATGGACTTCGGGTTAGCGCTTGAAAATGTCCGAATCAAAAGACTACTAATCGTGCGTCAGTCAGTCTTAGTTTGGTCGAACGACAGCGCTATGACGTATGGATGTCATGGAAAAATGCCGTGTTGTACTGTAACGCTGTCTGTGGGCAGTGGTGATCACTTACGATCATAATTATGCTGATGACTTTTGACTCACATGCTCGTTTGCCTTCCTTGTCGTAAAAAAAAAAATTTAATCGTGTTTCTAGCCAGTGATCTTTATTTAATCCCAATCTTCTTTTCAGAATAAGGGTCGTCGGAAACAAAATAAAGAATACTATTATGCCCCCGTTTTTGTTAAGAATGATAGAGTTTAACAGTAAGTTTTTGTAGTTAATTTTGATCTCTAAGGTCGACTGCACGACCTGAGTTAGTTCTGTGGTTAACACCGAGTTAGAATCTAATCCAGAAGCCTGAGTACGAATATTCGAATCTTGCGTAACGTTATCGTATCAAAATCGGGAAATACGCTCACGGGCGGGCGCTGTTCCAATAAACGTCATACAAATTTCTCGATAACGTTACGAATATTCGTACTCGGGCCTCTGGTCGGTGCCAGTCGGACAAATTAGTATAGTTTTTTTAATGAGGAGGTCCCATCCAAGCTGTTTTAACCCACGACAAAAAAGAGGGGTATTATAAGTTTGACCTGTGTATCTGTCTGTGGCATCATAGCTCTCTAACAGATGGACCGATTTCGATGCGGTTTTTTTTAATCGAAAGCTAGTTTAACCGAGATGGTTCTTAGCTTAGTTTCATTAAAATCAGTTCACAGGTTTTTGAAATATTGAAATTTGAAATGGCAATGTCGGGGGTTTTTCAACTTTTCTAAGTTGGTTAGGAATTATGTTGTATTTCTCACTGAGACCCATTAATAATACTTAATTGCAGGTAGAAGGAACACCATAATGACGTCCGAGGCGTGTGGGAGCGAGAGGGCCAACCGCCCCTCCGCCACCCGATCCGTTTGACGTATATTGTCTACACACAGCGAACTTTAGACCTGCGCCAAAGAATTTAATATACTAACATAAAAAGAAACGACACTGACACATGTGCGCAGTAAGCGACCTCGCGGCCATGTGTGCGTTTCGGACGCGAGCGGGGACGAGCGCGGGGCGCGCGGGATGTGAAAAGCGGTCCGCGGTCCGCCGAGACGCAGGGCCTCAGCTCAGCTCGAATCAATTCGACTCGCACAAGGTCACCGACGCGCGAGTTACATGGACACGGCGGTGACACCCCTGTGCCTTGAGCCTTTAGACTAATCTTCCTCTAATTTTCGACACAAGAAAACGGCTCGATCGCTGACCAATCGGCAGCGCCTCTAGAGGCAAATAATGGCGACGTATTCTCAGGTATTTTGCACTTTAACTCAAATGCGATCGAGATGTGCAACGTGCAATGCATTGCGGCATTCGAGCGGCCACTTCTAACTCGTTCACTTCACGACTTCGCAACGTAATGTAACTTACGATTTTTCTTGCTCGTGTAAGCTTTGCATACCTACATTATGACAATAATCAATAGACAACAAATGTCAGAGGAACATTTTCTTTTTCATCTAATTTGTATTTACGCCTTGCATTTTGTAATAAATTTGAGTACATTTGTATAAAAAATCTGATGTTTTATTTGCACGCAAAGATAACTACAACTTCTATGTAGGTACATTATATCATTTTAGGCTCAGAACTATCCTTATCAGAAGGTTAGGTTAGGTTGTCAAAGCACGAAGCGCCCCAACAACGCGGAATAGAAGCCCCGCTTTCGCGGAGCTTCATCGGTCTTGTCTCATAAAATGGTTGATGTATTTTTTTTAAGTATGACTCAAGGTCGACGGAGCTCCGCTTACTTTGGAAATATAATAATATATTCATAACGATTATTTTATAAAAACCTCAGGAAATAAAACTATTAAAGCGTCATGGAACATTATTAATAAACATGAATCTAGACAACCAAAAGAAAATATTACACCCAAAGATTCAAAGAAAATTGTTCAACAATTCAATTGTTATTTCATTGATCTGATTGATTTACATTCTAATAATCTTAAAAGTAAAACTAGTCCAGATAACAATATTAATAATGATGGGTACAAATAATATCATTATTATAAAAATGTTATTCAGATATCAATATTATGACGATGGGTACAAATAATATAATTAAGAACCTATTATAAAAATACGATGACTTGCAATTCTCCAGTTGAATAGAAATATAATTTATAAAACCTACAAATTGTAATGACATTCAAATAATAATTATCTCGTTAAAAAATGAGCATACCAGTAGTACTGGATAATGATGGAATATATACAAAAGTGGTAATTAATTTGTGTATTGAAAACGATAAATTTCCAGATAGACTAAAAATGTGTATGGTAAAGCCACTTTTCAAAAAGGTGATAGCCATCCAGTTGCTCTGCTTCCCATTTTCTCAAAAGTAATGGAAAAAGCTATTTACAATTTGCTTATATGATTATGATTGGGTACTTTGAGATTAATAACCTCTTTGCACAAGAACAGAAAGGATTTCGTTAAATAAACATAGTAACTTTTCATTTAATGCGGGCAATTTTAACAAATGTTGAAAAACGTGTCCAGTTTCGGCTCTATATACATATATGGACATGACAAAAGCATTCGATCTTGTAGATGACGACTACATACTGTTGGATAAATTATATACATACGGTGTACGAAATTAATAAAATAGTTTTTAAGCAATCGTAAACAAATAACACACATTGTGCGCTAAAGTAAAAGCTAAGGTAGTTTATTCATCGAACATTAGAAAAATCCGCTGTGGCGTGCCGCAGGGAAGTGTTTTGGGTCCTGTATTCATCATTATCACCAATATAACATTCAAGATCTTTATTTATATATTATGAAGATACTAACCTAGGTTGAAGAAATAAAGAAATTTGTATTAATACCTACTTCTTTATTTCTTCAACACACACTTTCTACATTTAAATAAAACTAACTTCACAACATGTCTTCTTCGTAGTCTGTGTCAACAGTCTTGCTTCTGCACTTGGAGAATATGCCTCGCTTCCACAGCAGCACGACCAGTATTACCATAGGAAACGTGACGAACACACCTACAAACAAATGGAGAAATAGATTAAAAACAATCCCAGTGCGAGTCGGACTCATATTTCTTCTTAAACGCATTCACTGTCAGCAACGCATGTATGCGTTTTCCTGACATTCACTCAGTGCCTCTGTCGCAATTTTACAGGTAATTTGAACGCACATGTGCGTTTGCGGCACCTGAAAAACTCTCAGGCCAAAGGGGTGGTAGCCTTTGAGATCTCGCTTCATGGCAAACTTCATAATTCTAAGGTCAATAGAAAAGAACCATCTCGATTAAACTAGCTAGCTTTCTATTTAAAAAACCGGCCAAGTGCGAGTCGGACTCGCGCACGAGGGTTCCGTAGAAAGATTTAAAGGCTTTTCACCAGTGTTTTAAGAAGTCCGTGGTAGCAGAGCCCTGCTCTTAAGCAAAATGTACGCAGTGTGGGGTCAACTTATATTGGTCTGCGAGATCTACAGACAGACACAAAAATTTAAGATTTTGAGCCTTTTCGGCATGGTTGTGCTATAAGAGCTACCTTCATACCAAATTTCAAGTTTCTAGGACCCTTTGAAGGACCCTTTAGGTTTTTGGAAATCGGCAATTTGTATGGAAATGGCCTTTTTAATTACTGTATCTTTTGATTGCGTTGACTTAGAAGGTTGATTTTTTCACAGCTTCAAGTGACCGCAGGCTTGAGTATTTGATATTAATTTTAGCATGATACCTCCACGCGTTCCAGAGAAAAAGGGTCTTGACAGACAGACAGACAGACGGACAACAAAGTGATCCTATAAGAGTTCCGTTTTTCCTTTTGAGGTACGAACCCCTAAAAAAGAGGGGTGTCTGTGTATCTGTCTGTGGCATCATAGCTCCCAAACGGATAGACCTATTTCGATGCGTTTTTTTTCAATCTTAAGCTAGTTTAATCGGGATGGTTCTTAGCTAAGTTTAATTAAAACCGCTTCATCAGTTTTTGAAATACTGAAGTTTGAAATGACAATTTCGGGAGTTTTTCAACTTTTATGTAGGCTTGAGTATTTTATATTAATTTCAGCACGCTACCTCTACGCGTTCCAGAGAAAAGGGGTCTTGACAGACAGGCAGACGGGCAACAAAGTGATCCTATAAGGGTTCCGTTTTTGCTTTTAAGGTGCGGAACCCTAAAAATATTTAGAGTATGGTCTGTTACCTATCATCATTCCAAACATGACAGCTGCATCTGTGTCCGGCGCCGCCTCCATCCTCTCGAAGCACGGCAGGCTGCGGTTCGCGGACGCCAGCTGGGAGTACAGCAGCCCTCGGACTGACTCTGGACCTTTACAGCTGTAAATTACAGATTATAATTTTAAAAAAAATCCTCTAAAGCAATCACTTTCAGTTTCATCAGTTCATGGAATATTCTTTGAATGAAGCACCGACTTCATATTTGTGCTAAAGTGGCTATGTCAAAGGGGCCTATAATACTTATTTAAAGAGTTCCTTTGATTTCTCCAGGATCCGCGGCCATCAGATCCTACCCTATCAAACGAAAAAGGATTTTCCAATTCGGTCCACCCGTCTTCTATTGAAGTAATCGGGGAAAATACATAAAAAAAAATATTCTGACAAACTGAGAACTTTTTATTTGAAGCCTGTTATTTTCGATAAATTTTGAGTGTGAATCACCCAGTCTGTACGTCATATGAACCGTGTCTCCCCTGTCACTAGGAAAGTCTCTCAGCAGCGACACCACAGCCACCATCCACTGAGTGTTGCTCACCAATACCGGTTGTTGCTGAGTCTGTAACTTACGTCATATTATTATGAGCCATGTCTCCACTGCCACCAGGCTAGTCTCTCACCAGGGGCACCAGCCACCATCCACTGAGCGTCGCTCACCAGTACCGGTTGTTGCTGAGTCTGTAACTTACGTCATATGAGCCGTGTCACCACTGCCACCAGGCTAGTCTCTCAGCAAGGGCACCAGTCACCACTGATGTCCGTCGCTAACCTTTACCAGTTGTTGCTTAGTCTGTAACTTACGTCATGTGAGCCGTGTCTCCACTGCCACCAGGCTAGTCTCTCAGCAGGGGCACCAGCCACCACCCACTAAGCGTTGCTCACCAGTACCGGTTGTTGCTGAGTCTGTAACTTACGTCATGTGAGCCGTGTCTCCACTGCCACCAGGCTAGTCTCTCAGCAGGGGCACCAGCCACCACCCACTAAGCGTCGCTCACCAGTACCGGTTGTTGCTGAGTCTGTAACTTACGTCATATGAGCCACGTCTCCACTGCCACCAGGCAAATCTCTCAGCAGGGGCACCAGCACATTCACCATCCACTGAGTGTCACAGGTGCACCAGTAAGGGTTGTTGCTGAAGTCTGCCTCTTGCAGTATTTTCCATCGGTCCAGGAAGTAAGAGCTGATCTCTGAGATGTTATTGTGGTTTAAGTAGAACTGGGGAACGAAAGATTTTTCTTCACAAACCTTTCGTATCGAGAGTTTCTTGATTTGTGTTTGAAATCTTGCTTCGTGACAAATTTTACATTTCTAGGTCAATCGGAGGTAAGTACTGTAGAGATATTATAAAGGAAATCGATTTTTGAATCTCACTTGGTGACTAAATTCTCACCCACATTGATATCACTATTTCCCAAAAGCCTTATTTTTGAATGTCATACCCGTCTACTAACACGCAGCTATTTTGCGTTTCTGTCGTGGACAAGTGAGTCAACATAGTAGATTGAGGTTAGCTGTCACTGCCAGTGGTCAAGCAGTCACTCAGTGATCTCGTTTACGAGTGGGTGGGGGCATTCGTATTGGATATCACAGGCATGAGAATTTTAGTCACCGGTGAGATTCAAAAATACGAACTTTTTAGAAATCACTGAATTTAGTCACCGGGTAAGATTCAAAACTCGACCCTCTGGTAAGTACCTAGGTTGACCTAAGCTATGGCCTCTTAAGCAGAGTCGCGGGTTCGTGGGGCAACCTATCTTGTTTTGAATTCAGAATGATTTCAGAATAAAGCAACAGTCTTTGCTTTCGGAAGGTAGATCAGTCGGACTGGGTCCTTGATAGCGTTAAAACATTGTACTAACATTGTAGTTTCAACAGGGTGTGTTTTAATGAAACGTCAAGAATTCAGCCAGTGGTAAGGACCATAAAACCAAGAGGACTGCCAATGGCTATACAATGTCGCGTTCCTGTAAAATAATGAGCCTGCTGTAGCTAGTTTCACTATAGAGACGTCTATGTACCATTAATTTTGTATGACACTTAGACCTCTGGCTAACACAATAGCGCTATCTATTAACTGAAAGAAAAAACGAATTTAGATGGTGCTATTGTGTTAGCCAGAGGTCTAAATGTCATACCAAATGAATGGTACAGAGACCCCCTCCGTAGTAAAACTAGCTACAGCAGACTTATTATTTCAAAGGAACGCGACATCCTATAGACACTGGCAGTCCTCTTGGTTTTATGGTCCTTGGCCAGTGGTTAAGAGGTCAACTAGTGACTGAAACCCATGTGAAGTTTTTTTTTTATAAATAAAAAAAATATTTTATATGACAGTCATTTAGACCTCTGGCTAACACAATAGCACCACCTACATTAGTTTTTTCTTTCAGTTCACAGATGGCGCTATTGTGTTAGCCAGAGGTCTAAGTGTCATACAAAATTAATGGTACAGAGACCTCTATATAGTGAAACTAGCTGCAACAGGCTCATTATTTTACAGGAACGCGACATAGTATAGCTATTGGAAGTCCTCTTGGTTTTATCGTCCTTGAGTTAGACCTATTCAACTCCTAGCTGAATTCTTGACAGTTCGTTATAACGCATCCTGTATAGGTTTATTTACGTGGAATTGATCGGCAAACGACACGGACATACTTCGTCTGAACAGAGTGACACTGTAAGATTCTGTGATTTTTATGTACGGAACCCTAAAAGTTGGCGACGATGTCGTTTATTTTACACTAACCACCAGGTTTCTTGGCGAAGAGTTTAAGAAGGGATCTTTCTAGTTAGAAATACCTAAAATCCTGGTTGAAAAGAAAATAATTACCTTTCTAAGCAAAGGTCTTCTTTCCACCTCATCTTGGTCCTTCCAAGCCAAGAACTTGGGGTCTACGGTGGTCAGCCGAGGGTTATAGGATATGTCCAGGCTGATCAGGTTCTCCAGACCCCCCAGAGCGTTGGCTCCGATGGTCTTCAGCTTGCTGAGACGCCGGATTTCGAGTTCTCTTAACTTTGTCAATGTTGCGAATGGGCTGGAAGGACAAGTTCTAGTTTATCGTTTTGAAGGCCACTTTAACCCCCGACACCAAAAGAGGGGTGTTATAAGTTTGACCGCGATGTGTGTCTGTTTTTCTCTGTGGTACCGTAGCTCTCAAACGGGTTAAAACAGGTTTTTGTTAAGTTCAGAGACAATATAATCTAAGCGAACCAACTTAGAAAAATTAGAAAGCCCCTGACATTGTAATTTCAAAGTTAATAATGAAGTGTCTCGATAACCGCTGAACCGATTAAGACTTTTGATTATATAAAAAAACCCCAGTCCAAATCCGTTTATCCGTTTAGGAGCTACGATGCCACAGACAGATACACAGATAAACCCTTACACAGACACACAGGTCAAACTTATAATACCCCTCTTTTCGCATCGGAGTTTGAAAAATATACGAACTGTTGTAGCTTCCTTCTAGTGGGTGTTGTAGGAACGAAAGCTCTTATGAACTAAAAAACAATTACTTTGCTCACCCGCGACCACTAATGACAAATAGGTATATCTGTGCGGCAAATGTATGTTTCCATGCAACACCTCCGCCTCCACTGCTACACGAATCAACACATGCCACACAGACCCAACTATCACCACCACCACTATACTAAACGCTGACGCTGACGCTGATTCAATAAATTACGAAAGCTCTTGACAAGTTTAGGCTCGTTTTTGTGTTCAGAAAGTTACAGATGGTCAATCTCCATAACTGCATCACTCAGATACGGCCACTTAAATTCTTCGTCTGTTAACGTAGTCCTAAAAGAACTTACGTGTTGTCGTTGATGGTCTCTATTGGATTCTTGTCTATGTTTAGGTACAGCAAGTTACTGGCCTCGGAGATCCTGCATAACGAATATGTTTTATATTTGCTAAGTCAGTATTGAAATATTGTGTAAATATAATACCTAGCTACTAAAATAAACTAAAAAAATAAAATCATTTTAAATAAACCGCGAACAGATGGACGGACATGACGAAACTGTAAAGGTTCCGTTTTTGCCATTTTCGCTACGGAACGGGCGGTGTTTCTTGGTGGTCATGCCAGTATGACCATAAAAATCGCTTATTATTTATGGCAATCTTTTTGTGATTTTTTTTATATCGCCATTTAAAATATGAGTTATTAGATCGATTTTACAAAAGCTTTCGATTTTTTCCAATACCAATCGACACAGAGACATAGGTAGGTTTAAGTTATGTTAGTTTTGCATCGGCCCCAACGGCCAGAAATACGCAGAAATAGGAGCTCCGCTAGCGGAGCTCCGTCGACACCGCTTCTGTGTCGATTGAGATTGGGAAAAATTGCGACTGAAATTAAGTTTTAGTAAAATTGATCTAACAAATCCCAGTTTCAGTCCGAAAATTCCAAAATTCTCTCGCTTGTCGCGCAGTGCGTCCCTTTCATAGTGATGGAATCAGTGAAGGACGCACTTAGCGACAAGCGACAAAATGGCGCGAGCGCCAGCCTCCCAGGGGATTCTAGAAAAACGAGAATGACTACCAGTAAAAGCGAATCTTACTGGTCACACTAGTACGAGTATGGCATGCTGGTATGACCACCAAGAAACGGGTCCCCCGCGGCATTGTCCGAAAGATGCTGGTCAAAAAAAATACCACTACACCTGGTTGGTACAGTTGTGAACCGATTCCCGCTGAGATCCAATCTCTGCAGCTTGCGCAGCCGACGGAACAGGCCTTCCGGGATCGTCTCCAGGTCGCAGGAGCTCAGGGTCAAATTCTGGAAAGAAGTAGTCAACTTTATTTGTATTAGGTCTTCATAAAACCAAAGCGAAGCCTATGCGATGCGCATTGACAAGTTTTCTACAATTAAATATGAACTTCTTTTAACCCCCCACGAAAAAGAGTGGTGTTATAAGTTTGACCTGTGTATCTGTCTGTGGCATCATAGCTCACAAACGGATGGACTGATTTAGATGCGATTTAGTTAGAAAACTAGTTTAAGGCGCTTACCTGACCCAGACGATGAAATGGCTGCTTTATAGAGCCTTTCTGTAAATTATTTAAACGATAAAAACAAAATATATCAATACATTAAGTATCTATAACATCTTAACTTGTTTTTCTGTTTCATTTTTTTTTTCCTATTTAATACTTATGATATCTGCATCACAAGTAAGTCAAGTTGCAAATAATATTCTGTTACTACATCATAAGCATAATTTACTTTGACTTGTGACATACACCAATGTATAGAGAATTGAAGAGGCTAGGATTTCTATGTTTAACATTATTAAAATACCTTTTTATAATCATCATCATCATCACTATCATCATCATCGGCCTATTTACGTCCCACTGCTGGGCACCATGCCTTTATTTAAAATATTTTAATTTTTTTAAATAAGTGATTTACGTAATCGGTGCGAATTTTGAAAAAAAAAATTCTTTGAAAAGACGCGTTATTTGTGATAACACTGAGTAAAATGTTAGACCGATATTTAATAGATGTCCTCACTAAAATTAAGTTGTTTAGTAGAAGTGAGGTGGGGTGAGGAAGTCGCGAAGGGTTCAAGGTCATCCTCTCAGGGAAGCGTCTTAATCGAGATGGTTCTTAGTTAAGTTTCATTAAAATCGTTTAACAGGTTTTTGAAATATTGAACTTTGAAAAGACAATGTCGGGGATTTTTCAACTTTTCTAAGCTAGTTGGGTTATTAATACAGTTGCTCAAAAAGTGATACTTAATTACGATCATAATAATATACCAGTGTTTTATTATCTTACAGAGGGATGGCCAGTAATAGATGATTTGCCATAAAGTGCAGCAGCGCTTGCACTGTTGTGTTCCGGTGTGGAGAGTAAGACAGCCGGTCTAATTACGGGCACAAGAGGCATTTCTTCTTAGCTCTCTGAATTGGCAACGCATCTGCAAACCCCCGGGGTTGTGGGTGTCTATGGGCAGTGGTGATCACTTACCATCAGGCCCCCGTTTCATAAACGTGACAGGTGACAAATGACAACGACGGTTTGGTGTAGGTTACTGGCTTGAAAAGTTTTTGTATTACCAGACTTCATATTAACTTCGAAGTGTAGATCGAATTGTCGTTGTCATTTGTCACCTGTCACGTTTATGAAACGGGGCCCAGGTGACTCGTTTGCCTTCCTTGTCGTATAAAAAAAAAGTGTTACGTACCCGTAACCTGGTGAGATCGCTGATAGCAGCGATTGTCACCGGGTCTATGTAAGCCATAGGGTTCCCGCTGAGGTCCAGGTGGGTGAGGTCCTGCATGAACACGAAGAGGTCCTTCGGGAGTGAGTGTATGTCGTTGTTGGACAGACTGAGGTAACGGAGCTTCGTGAAACGGACTACGTCGTTCCCGTTGACTACTCTGCCCTGGAAAAGATCAGATCCTTTACAGAGTACATCAGTACTGATCAGTCTAGTGTGCTAGAGATAGACTACGATAGCATGGCCCGCCCCTCCAAATTACTATTTCAATGTGTGCAGTCACATCCTTACGAAAGAGTGTGTACCTATGTAGCCTAGAGCAGGAAAGGACTAGAGATGTTAACGCGCATTTCCCCTCTGCCAAAACTTTAACATTGAGTCTGTTCAAAATGCACAGGGTCCGTTGATTGTGTTCGTGTTTTTGGCATTTGTGTGACAGTTTTGTTTTAGTATATTGTAGGAACGTAACAAATTTTGACATGAGTGTAGACGCGTGCTGTACGTGTGTTCCTCGTCCCCCTCAAAAAGTGGCAGAAAAATTGTAGTGCATAGATAAACCAAAGGCGCCTCCCGCCTGTCTGCTTTATGGTATGTACTTAGTATTTGTTTTTGATTGGCGGCTGTCTCAGCACACACACATGCGTTGGGAGGCTTTGGTACTGGTGCTTTATAAATACTTTCACAAATACATTGAAGCATTTTGCATTTTCGGGGGGGGGGGGGGGGGGGCAATATTATCATAGTTTATCTCTACCCTACATTTGGCAATAGTAAAAACCAGTCAATAGGGGTCTACACGATGGCCCTGAAATAAGTTGTTTCGAACAAAGAATCTTGAATCGAATGATCATTTTGCGAAATGAATCAGTTGTCAAACGTTTGTCGGTCGGATACGGGACACCGTCTATTTCACTATAACGTAACTCACCATGAAAACCCTCAAATCCAACGCTGACGTAGACAGCTTGTTATACCCCAGATCCAGCACCTCCAAGCTGTCCATCAAGTGCTTGAAGGTTCCGTGGTCAATGACCTCGATGCCGCAGTTGGACGCGGTGAAGTTCTGGATGGGGAGGGCTGCGATCTCAGACAGAGTCGTCAGCCGGTTGCCGCTGAGGTTTACCTCGGCTGGTGAGAAGGGCTGCAAAGCTGGAAGCAAAGAAGACACAAACCAGTTCAGTTGCTTAACTAATTAGGGTTATCGTTTATACTCGTAGACAATGTGGCAAAGGTCGCAGGAAGCCATTGGCTGCAGGTAGCACAAGACCTGGCGTTGTAAAGATTCTTGAGGGAGGCCTATGTCCAGCAGAGGACGAACTCAAGAACACTATTGTTCAAAATGAACCTCCTGTGCCCTGCCTCTCCGCCACCCGCTCGCACCCCTCTGACTCTATGACAGACGAACAAGTACGTGCTACGTGTATGGTTGTGTGTGCCGTGAATGTGTAACTACTGTGAGCCTAAAAGTAACCTTTATCCCACGGGAGCTCCCCAGCCGCAGCACCAGCAGAATCCAGGTACCGTACACGTCAAGACTACTGACTTTCACCCATAACTTTCTCTTTAATCTATCCTCCTTTAAACAACTATATTACGCGAACAACTGATTTCTTGGCCTTGTTTTATTATAAGCAGTTTGGTTCCTTCTTTCTTACCTGCCCACTCATCGACATTGAATGCCGTCCGTATGTCTTGATCGGCGCAGTCCACCCTTGAGTCTGTGCAGGTACACGTACTGCATATGACACCAGAAGGTGCTGTCAGAAAAAAAATAGCCTAAAAAATGGTCCGTCTACAAAATGGACTGACTACTTGGTTAAGGTCGCTACACCGGTGCAATCAATCAATATGCTAGTGGCTGTGTGAGTTGTAGACCTCGAGAGCTCATGTCTGGACATTTTTTTTTTCAAAAAAACCGAATCGACAAAAAGGTCTATATGATTATGGAACCTGCTCATAAAGATTCATGAGAAACGGTTGAACAGCCGGACATACGAAATTAATTTTTGCCCAAGGTGATACGCAGAAGACTCTTCGCTCGCGCTTCGGCTTGCTCGATCAATTGTACTTTAAGTACTCACTAAAACGAGAGTCTCTGAAGGATCTCTGAGTATTTTTGTTACAGAATATATTTGAAATTTTTCTCTTTCCAAGTCTTCCTGTGAATCTTCTTCAGAATAATATTTACGTGAGAGGATTTTTAAGAATGTTGTGCATCTCACACAACCTAACTTCATGCCTTGATATGAATTTATAAACTTCTTAATCTGCAATGTCAGTGAAGCAATTGCCACTCTATTCTCTTAGTTGATTCTTTGTCGTTGTACCTATAGTTTCATAAATATCTACAGTTACTGTCTTTGCAGAAAGCATTTAAACCTTTCACGAGTTGAATAAAACAAGCCTAACCTTACGCGAGATTCTTGATAATTGTTATCTTAAACATACCTGTGACATCTTGTGAGCTTACTAAACTAAATAATAGAACTAAATAAAAATAACCAAAATGCATGTTTTGTCATAAATATAGCATCACTTCAAAACTTCAACTGACAAATGTTAGTGAACGAGTTCTTGGCGATAACAGAAGTTTGACATCAAAAAACTTGGCAAAGATTAAGCTTTGAATAGATAAGACAATATTATCATCGTCGCTCATAAATACCTACACGCAACGTCCAGGTTATATTTATTGAACGTATGTAATAAGCTTTTTATTAAAAACTGTCTAGATGAATAAATAAACAATCAACTCATCAATTTATTGCAGGAATTGCGCATAATGTATAATATTAACATCAAGTGAAATTTTGGCAAGATTCGTATTTATAGTGACATCAACAGATCACTCACGTAAATAAGTCAAGTTTAGCCCGACATGTAGTGTGCTACCCGACATTTGACAATAAAATGTCGATGAATACGACGGTAGTTGTGCGCCGCTGTTAGGCCGCTGAGTCGTACGCTCACAGAGGAATACTACTAATTAATTAGTCTGAAACTTATTGAGCCAGTCGATTTATATATAATATTAATAATAAAGTTTTATTCACAATATAGAACAAAATCAAATTGAAGTCCCTGACTTCTGAGTTAGGTTGAAACCTGTGTTACAGAAGTCAGTGTCCTCTCCCAACAATGCGATACATTTTGCCTTATATACTAGATGTGTGTGTGTGGTTGTGTGTGTGATATATACGTGAGTAATCCGTTTATTTTACTATGATTGAGTCTGACGGTAGTTTAATGAAGAATCGTGTGTACTGAATGAAATAACTCTTCTCTCTCTTTCTGTTCCATATCTTTTCGAGGCGGTCTCTTTCAGATAACCGATGAGTAACAAGCAATTCCGGCAAAAACTAATTGTTTTTTCTCGCAGTCGTGATAATTATTAACTGACTTTAAAATAAAGAAGGCTCTCAATTCGTCGGAATTTTTTTTCGTTGCCGTGTCTGGAATTTCAATCATTTTTATTCTTTGCCCAAGAATTATTGATTTGGCTATCTTGTGATAAGAAAGATCTAAGTACACATTACGATTTCGCACTATCTAAACCCTTAAAATAGGCCAAAGTGTCATGGATATAAGGGCTACATTGATGTAAATTGTAAATGACAACTTCCTAAGCAGTATTTATAAAAAGGATTTAAATTAAATATAAACACGTACTAAATCCCTGATGATTCATACTTACTGTTACGACACAGCGTGACGACGACCTCAATCAACTCTGCCCGTAGACACCCGCAACACCAGAGGTATTGCTGATGCGTCGCTTGGGCCATCTTACTAGCTAATCTTGCCGCTAAGCAGCAGCGCTTGCACTGCTGTGTTCCGGTGTGGAGAGTACATACAGCCGGGGAAATCACGGGCACAAGAGGCATTTCATCTTAGCTCTCTAGGTTGGCAACGCACCTGCAAACCCCCCGGGGTTGCGGGTGTCTATGGGCAGTGGTGATCACTTACCATCAGGTGACCCACTTGCTCGCTTGCCTTCCTTGTTGCATAAAAAAGTGACACCTTTTTTGCCCATAACTTTCCCAGCTAAGTATCTTGTCGACGATGAAGGCAAACGAGCAAGTGGGTCACCTGATGGTAAGTGATGAGAGCTAAGATGAAATGCCTCTTGCGCCCGTGATTACACCGGCTATCTTACTCTCCACACCGGAACACAACAGTGCAAGCACTGCTGCTTAGCGGCAGGATGAGCGAGTTCTTACTCGGTAGCGGTCCGGATGGACCATTCACAAGGTCCTACCACCCGCAAAACCGAAACATAGTTCTCAAGTGGCTGTAAAGTTAGAAAGTTGACGCTCCATACGAAACGGTTCGCTTCATCTCTACGGCCTACGAACTGTCAAGGGATGGGATTCGCTCCCGTCTTCTGTAAGTATTTACCATCAGCCGAGAGACGTCCACTGCTGGACGGCGGCCTCCCCCGCGGCTCTCCACTCAGACCGATCTTGTGCTTTCCGCATCCACCGCGGTCCCGCAATATTTACTAGGTCGTCGCTCCATCTTGTTGGAGGCCTACCGCTCTCCCCATCCGCGGACGCCATTCGAGAACCTTCTGACCCCATCGGCCATCAGTCCTACGAGCAATGTGCCCCGCCCACTGCCACATAAATTTCGCAATTGTTCGGGCTATGTCGGTAACCTTAGTTCTACTGCGGCTATCATTTCTGATTAATTAAGTAAGTATGTAAAAGTGAGTACCTAAGTACTCTCCACTTACCTATAACGTATTTTGATGACATGATGACTAGAACGGCTTATCTCACCCGGAAATGTCGGAATATCTCAGAAACGCTAATGTTGATAAAAAATACGGCTAAGATATTAAACGGAAGCCTAATATCCTTCCGCCACATACTTAGGACTTTATAACGTCATCTGCCATTACATAGTATTTTATTACAACTAACAAGGAATAGTAGTTTATGCAACTGCTACATAATGAGGGTCCTTAAAACACGAGTGTGTTTTTATGAAACGAGGTGAAGCTGAGTTTCATAATAGGATCACACGAGTGTTTTAAGGCCTAATTATGTGGAGTTGCATACATTACTTTATCTACACACATATTATAAGTACTCTAAGATGGGTTCAGAAGCCGAAGACGTATATCATACCCATACCTTTTTTTTTAATCATAGACAAACATACCGAGCTGACGTTTTGTAAACTGTTTTTTTTTTAATGTAAAAAAAATATCACATTATTATTTATACATGTCGGACTGAACTCGATTTATATACGTGAGTGATCCGTTTTATTTCACTATGATTGTAAATTACGTTGGTTTTCAAATTTGAATTCGATATCGAATAATCATTACGATATCGGATTCGATGTCGTAATGACTATTACTTTACTGCTGGTGTTGGTGGTGGTGCTGGGGCTGGGGCTGGCGGCGAGCAGTCGTCGTCGTGCTGCAATGCTGGTCATTTTCTACGGTTTCTGAACTCATTATAGAGGACTTATGATATGTGTGTAGATAATAGTACATTGTGCAACTAGTGCATGAAACGCACCATTTTACCCGAGCCGCCCAGGCGCCTCGCGCAGATACTTAAGTAAATGGGTTTTACATGCTCGTAGGGTTTTATGAACGCGTTAATAGACATACTCTGCTTTTCGCTTCGATTACAGTGAAATAAATCTGCAGCTTAATTTTTTGCGTTAAAAATGACAAACTGTAATCCGCCTTCTTCAAGCCTTCTTGCACCCAAAAAATTATATGAAAACCGAACTCAACGTAGCCAAATTACAGACAGACAGCCGCAGTACATAGTGAAACTATGAACTATTTACTACGGAACCCTAAAAAGCGTGAGATTTAGATGTGACATTTGCCTTGTTATGTATCGAAGCAGGTATAATATAATAATATTTATCTACACACATATCATAAGTCCTCTATAATGCGTTCAGAAACCGTAGAAAATGACCAGCATTGCATCACGACGACGCCTTCGCCGCCAGCCCCAGCACCACCACCACCACCACCACCACCATAAAGTAATTGTCATTACGACATCGAATTCGATATCGTAATGACTTTTCGATATCGAATTCGATGTTTCAAATTTGAAAACTAACGTAATTTACAATCATAGTGCAATAAAACGGATCACTCACGTATATAAGTCGAGTTCAGTGCGACATGTATAAATAATAATGAAATATATTTTTTTACAATTAAAAAAAAACAGTTTACGAAATGTCAGCTCGGTATATTTGTCTATGATTTAAAAAAAAACATTTAAATTCGTGACAGGTATGTGTATGATATGCCTTCGGCTTCTGAACCCATCTTAGAGAACTTATAATATGTGTGTAGATAAAGTAATGTAATGTATGCAACTCCACATAATTAGGCCTTAAAACACTCATTATGTAGCAGTTGTATAAACTACTATTACGTGTTTTCGTAAAAACTAAGCATGTAACAGATAACAATTATAACGTTACGCGTTGATTAAAAATACAGATTAAAGGTAGGTACTTCTTAATTAAGGTGAGTCATTGACGGATTATTAATAAACCAATTTGTCTTACTCTCTAGTCCTGCCGCTAAGCAGCAGTGCTTGCACTGTTGTGTTCCGGTGTGGAGAGTAAGACAGCCGATCTAATGACGGGCACAAGAGGCATTTCATCTTAGCTCTCTAGGTTGGCAACGCATCTGCAATGATGATCACTTACCATCAGGTGACCCACTTTCTCGTTTGCCTTCCTTATCGTATAACAAAATAAAATAAAATAAAACTAACCGTATTATTATATTACACATCACGGGCTAAACTCTACTTGTAAGGTACAGTCAGCAGCAGAAGTAGCTAAGCAACTGAAGCGGTCACAATGATCTAAGCACGGCTCTATTGTTATAGACATAAGAGCTTGTGGAGACCATTGTGACCGCTTCGGTCGCTTAGCTACTTCTGTTGCTGACTGTATATGAGTGATTCGTTTAATTCAATCTCTTTATTTTTTTTTAGTTTAATCTGAGACTAAATTAAACTTTAATTTAGTCTCTGAGAAGTTCTATGTTAAAAGCAAAGATACAGGTTAAATAAACGATTGTAAAAAAACTCTGTAATATTGTATCTTTTTTATTTCGTATATAAAAACATGAAAAATAGGTAGGTACACACGTGAACAAGCGAAACCAATATCACTAAATAAACAACATATAAAATACGAACATGGTCTCATTTTAAAAGTCAGTTTAAAAGGAAATGTCTACCGTTTAATATGAAAAGGTTGTTTTTAATTTTGACACAACATAACCGCCTTACTCAAAAAAAACACCGTTATAAGAAATTATAAAAAGTAAAATTTCTGGGCCCGTTCCTTTCATTAGGAACTATGTTAACTTTTGCGCAGTCGGGTGCCGCATTTTCGTATTTGTAGGCCCTTCGTACGGCACCCGACTGAGCGAAAGTTAACATAGTTCCTAGTCAAAGGACCAGGGGATCGATTTTTGAATCTCACTTGGTGACTAAATTCTCACCCATGACATAGATATCACTATCTCCCAAAAGCCTTATTTTTGAATGTCATACGTCTACTAACATGCAGCTAATTTGCGTTTCTGTTGTGGACAAGCGAGTCAACATAGTAGATTGAGGTTAGCTGTCACTGCCAGTGGTCAAGCAGTCACTCAGTGATCTCGTTTACGAGTGGGTGGGGGCATTCGTATTGGATATCATGGGCATGAGAATTTTTGGCACCGCCGAGATTCAGAAATGCGAACTTTTTAGAAATCAGCAAATATAATCACCGGGTGAGATTCAAAACCGGCCAAGTGCGAGTCGGACTCGCGCACGAACGGTTCCGTACCTTTATCGATAAAAACGGTAAAAAGATCATGTCTGTTGTACGGGAGCCCCACTTAAATATTTATTTTATTCTGTTTTTAGTATTTGTTGTTATAGCGGCAACAGAAATACATCATCTGTGAACATTTCAACTGTCTATCATGGTTCATGAGATACAGCCTGGTGACGGACGGACAGACAGACGGACAGCGGAGTCTTAGTAATATGGTCCCGTTTTCTACCTTTTGGGTACGGAACCCTAATATTGTGGACATCAAAAGGTGTTTATATCCCATTATCGTCTTACAAATCTACAATACTAAACTAATCTAGACGTTCTAAGTTAACAATAGCTTAACAATTATTATTCTTAATACTAACGTCACACAATTCTTGCGTTATTTTACTGGCCGGCAAAATGCTGGATTAATAATACTGAGGAAAATAGAATAAAGTAGCAACATATGGCCGCTTAGTTTAAAATATGAAATATCTTCAAAAACCAACATAATTTACAATAAAAGAAAAGTCTATACGAAACGTCAACTCAGTACGTTGATGAAAAAAAAAACGAGTCAATTCGTGACAGGTATGGGTATGATATGCCTTCGGCTTCTGAACCCGTCTTAGAGTAGGTACTTATAATATGTGTGTAGACAAAGTACTTAATGTATGCAATTCTACGTAATTAGGCCTTAAAATACTCGTGTGTTAAGGACCCCCATAATGTAACAGTTGCATAAACTACTATTTCTCAAACATTTCTGTTACAAACGTCCTAAATTTTCTCGACAACGTTACTAGGATACTCGATTACGTCACGTAGGATTCGAATATTCGCGCTCGGGGCACTGAAATTTTATTTTATTTTAATTCAATTCAATTCAATTATTTATTGCAACCATGGTGTTTGTACAGGTCTTAAAATATTACAATTGTGTCACATGGACCCTGATAGGGTATAGCAAGATACATTTGAATACTTTCATATAAATTATCATTAAATTACATATGCATTTGTGTTAATTAATTTAAAAAAAATAGGTACAATGTCATTCAATAAATTAAAGCTCATCAAACATTATAAAAAAGAAAACACAAAATTAATGCCACAATTTGATACATAATCATAATATACAGAATTTAAACCGTATAAAATTAAAAACAGTGAAAGTCAAATCATAAACAACAGGCATTCAATAAACTCAAATATGTAAATATAATATATCATTCCATAATGTCAAAATTTATTCCTTAATGAAACTTCTTGATATGATAGCTAACTAAGCGGCCATAAAAATATTGTCATGGTGGAGGGATCACAAGGAATCACAGTACCGATGCATACAAATCACAAACAAACCGAGAAAACAAATTATCTGTACTTAGTCCAACTTGGGCTAACCTTAGTGAAATAAACGGATCACTCACGTATGTCAGCAGCAGCAGAGCCGCGTCGCGCAGTTTACGTCTCGCCACCGGCGTGGCGTGTGCTCCCAGAGGAAGGACTACGGATTAGTCCGAAACATGTCGAGCTATACTCGACTGACATACGTGAGTGATCCGTTTATTTCACTATGATTGAGTCTCACGGTAATTTCTTAGCCAGTACGAAGAGCGCTAGAACAAAAGCTCTTCAAGTCGGCAGTTGACGCCGAATTGTCATTGAAAACTGACAATTGTAAAGTTGGTGAACAGGGGCCTGGGTTATACGATAACCTGGGGTTAAAGTAACGTCTGTCGATAAAAACATGTCAAAAATTAACCCTGAGTACCTTACTCTAGGATTTAATATCATAACGATCATAGCTCATTTTCCGCCCGGTTTTAAACGTCAAATCAGACGAATCGAAAAAAATACTACCGTAATGAGGGCAGCTCGAGTCAAAAATCCGCTAGGAGCGCCAGTATCGAATGAGGTCTAATTGTCATTCTCCGCCAATGAGAGACAAGCTACTGGCCTGTGATTGGTGGATATTGACAGATATACCTCACTCGATAAATAAATAAACATAAATATCATGGGACCAAACTAGGCAAAGCCTGTACTATCGGTACTAGACAACGGATAAACATACTTATATAGATAAATACGAGGGCTGTTTGATAAATACCCGTTTTCTAAATATATCAATATCACTGGGCGCAAATAAGTATACCACCTTTTTAAGCCATTTTTCAGAGGCGGGAAAATTAAAAAAATAATGGCATTCTTTTGTTTTTTTTCTCATTTAACAACGATTCAGTGAAGGCATGAACTTAAAATTGTTAAAATGGAGAAAGAACAGTATGTGATGAAATAAAAGTAAGAATGCAAGCGGTTTACCATGAATGTGCTCCTTCTATGACAACAGTCAGATATTGGTATAACGAGTTTAAGCGGGGGAGAACAACCGTCTTTGATGAGGATCGCCCAGGCCGGCCAGTTGAGGTGACTACAGACGATATGGTTAAAAAATTGAAAATATCGTTTTAGCCGACCGCCGAATTAAACTTCGAGAAATCGTTGATGCTGTAAACGTTTCAATCGAGAGGGTACAACACATATTAGAAGAAAAATTGGGTATGAAGAAAGTATCGGCGAGGTGGGTGCCGCGTTTACTCACGGAGGAGCAAAAACGGAACCGACTGACTACTTCGGAGCAGTGTTTGGCCGTGTTCAACCGTAACCCGAAGGAGTTTCTGCGTCGTTTCGTGACCGTGGACGAAACGTGGGTCCACCACTACACCCCGGAAATGAAAGAGCAGTCGAAGCAGTGGATTTTACCGGGTGAACCTGCTCCAAAGAAAGCAAAAACCGTCCCATCGGCTGGAAAGGTCATGGCGACCGTTTTTTGCGATTCGCAGGGTATTACACATATTGACTATTTAGAAAAGGGAAAAACAATAACAGGGCAGTACTATGCCAATTTATTGGATGAATTTGATGCCGTGTTGAAGGACAAACGACCCCATTTAAAAAAGAAAAAAGTACTGTTTCATCACGACAACACCCCGGCTCATTCGTCCAGAGTTGTGACGGCTAAATTAGCACAGTTACGCTACGAACTATTGTCTCACCCCCCGTATTCTCCAGATTTGGCCCCATGCGATTTCTTTTTGTTTCCCAACCTAAAAAAATGGCTCGATTTGGATCAAATGACGAAGTCATTCCCGCCACAGAGGCCTATTTTAATGACATTCCAAAATCGTACTTTTTGGATGGTATATTGAAGCTTGAGTATAGGTGGAACAAATGTATAGAGTTAAAAGGTGACTACGTAGAAAAATAAATACATATATACAAAAAAAAAATGTTTTTTTTTCCATAAACGGGTACTTATCAAACAGCCCTCGTACATACTTAAGTACATATTAAACATCCAAGACCCGAGAACAAACATTTGTATTCACCATACAAACATCTGCCCCGACCGGCGATCGAACCCAGGACCTCAAGCTTCATAGTCAGGGTCTCTAACCACTAGGCTATTTGGTCGTCGAACCCGTAGCCCTTACGTTGGTACATTACATTCCTTTTTCAAGTTTACTACACAAGGTATAAGAAATCGCGCGCATTTTTATATTTTTTTATACAAATTTGAAAATAGTTGTTTTTTTTTGAGATCAACATCATAATAGACAGAATATCCAATTTGAGATCAATACAATTGCTTTCAGTTGAATTTTCAAAGATCATTTTTAACTTATCTACTAAAACTAAACTATTATTATTTAATAATGTAAAAACTAGTTATTTTATATTTAATTTCAAAAATACTGGCCCCAACGTTACCTTACAACTACAAGTTTATTTGAGATTTTATTAATTCATTTTCATTACCATCCAAAGCATTTTCCTTCCCGTACATACATATTATATGGTTGGAGATGAGAATTCATTCAAGTACCTACTGGTAATTTCTTAATTCTCGTTCTAAAATAATCTAACCAACTTATTAGAAATTTTGAAAACCCAAAGTCATTTTCATTTAAAAGTTCAACAGACAGACAGATACACAGGTCAAACTTATAACACCCCTCTTTTTGCGTCGGGGGTTAAAAATCAATCTTAACTTGTTCCGATAGCCCAAAATAAAATAAAAAGTTCTGGCCTAGTAGTCTGACTACTTTCATACGGCTTTTTTAAATAACTTTTCGAAACATATAGAATTTTCTAACTTTTCTTTACTGAGGCAATGCTTTGATATTTTCTAGTAACTTATTTGAAATACCTTAGATTAATGGGCTTGCGTAGCAACCATTTAATCTTCTTACAACAATATTTATTTCAGTTAATCTGCCTAGTGCTTGGATGGTAATGAAAAACTTTAAACAAAGGCACAAATTCACAAAAAGTATAATAATATCTAAGAATATTTATATAAACATCTGAAACAAAACAAAATGTTCTTCGAACGCTAAAAGTTTTAAGTACAAAAAATATACTTTGTTACTTAAAATATAGGAATATTTCTCTTAATTATAATCTAAATTACCTAATATTGCCATAATTGCCCTGTATTTTTTGTGGAACTTTTTTTGAGCACAAGCATAGAATCTACAGTTAAATAAACTAAAAAATCTTCTCCTAGACGACTCTAAATTACACTTTAAAAAATATTTAATTCTAAAAACTGGCGAATTACTGGAATTAACTTTACAACATTTCACATACCTACTAATTATTTTTTACTGCTATTTTGGCAATAGCTATGAGCAATCTTCATATTTCGTAGGTACCCAGGCAGTTAGGTAGACAGCAAGGTAACTATTTGCTCATCGAATGCGTAAGACTGGTCTGTGCTGTATCTTGGGTACAGACAAGGAGGATAGCATACGGGGTGTCAAAGCCCATACTTCGTATCGTTCCAAGCAGTCATATTGAAATTCAGGCAATTTCTAGATGGCGCCGAGGTCGTAGCCAGCGGGTCAAATAATAACAAAACAGCGGTTCTAATGTGTCACTCAAGCAAGGTAGATGGCGCTGAATGTAAATAAGAACGATTCAAAGTATGGGCTTTGTCAATCCGTTTACTTTCCATGATGCTTGGTACAGATAAACTACGATAACATTGCCCGCCCCTCCAAAATTCAAAACGCTCCAATGCATTTGTGAAAGTATTTTTTAAACCACCACCAAGACTCCGAACGCATGTGTGGGTGCCGAGACAGCCGTCAAGCAAAAACAAATACTCGGATTAGTTGCTCGACTAGTCGTCTCACTAAACACATGCTTCCGTAGATTTTTTTTTCTTTATACACTATAGGCTTGCGTTTGACCACAATCACGCCTGATGGTAAGCGAAGATGTGGTCTACGATGGAACACGCTTGCCTAGCAAATGCCCTCACCCTAGACTTGAAAACGGCCAGATTATAGTGTTCAGGGAACACAGACGCAGGCAGGGAATTCCACTCCTTAGCCGTACGGATGACGAAGGAAGAGCGAAATCGCTTTGTGCGAATTTCGGGAATGCTGACAACATAAGGGTGGAGACCCCGCCTACTTCTGGTCGACCTGTGTACTGTGTGTGTGTGTGTGTGTGTGAGTTATCTCTACAACGAAGATTGCCGATAGCTGCTAACAAAATAACAGCACATAGATGTACAAAAAAATGTCTGCGATCGTTAAAAAAAGTTTCAAAATCATTAACACTGAATGAATGATAACGACTAAAACTATAAATGTGACGGATACTGGCCTTAAGTTAACTAAATTATTTAATAATGCCACGACAAACTTAATTTTATTTACTTATTATTATTACATAACAGAACTTTAAAAGTTTTCCCAGTCAAATCATGGAAATGAGATTCGTTCGTTCGGAAACTGCTACTAGATGGCGCTGTCGCTTACGACACAAACACCTGCTTAGGTGGTACACTGCGCCTAATGTTTTTACAAAGTTTAATAGTATTTCGGCAAAAAGTTATTTATTCGTTTCGTAATTGATCTGAAAAGCAATTCACCTGATTCTTACTTGGCCAGAACGAATCCGAGCAGACGCGCTCTTGACCATACACTTTATCAACTTAAAAAAGAACAAATGTTAAGACTAGAGCTGCTTAGCGCGTCAGTCTTAGCTACCGGTAAACGCAGTCAGCTTATGAACAACACCTGATAATTTTTTTTAGGACCTTGTGCAAGGTCCGTCCGGATAGCTACCACCACCTTACTCGCTAAACCTGCCGCTAAGCAGCAGTGCTTGCACTGTTGTGTTCCGGTGTGGAGGGTAAAACGGCCGGGGAAATTACGGGCATCAGAGGTATTTCATCTTAGCCCTCCAGGTTGGCAACGCATCTGCAATCCCTGTGGCTTGTAGATGTCTGTGGGCAGCGGTGATCACTTATCATCATGCGACCAACTTGCTCATTTGCCTTCCTACTGCTATTAAAAAAATGCGGTGCCATGGTGAGTCTAGTTCCAAAAACCGCTACTAGATGTCGCTGTCAGTGGCGCCGCATGTGCAGCCCGAGATGGTCGGATCGCGCGAAAGCCCGCCGGCACAACGGACACGAGAACGGCCTGTGACCTGTGTGTTTGCGGGTATGTCGCGTCAGTTCGTCGGAGCGAGCGAAACGCCATCCGCAGCCGGCCCACATGCACGAATAGGGCTTTTCTCCTGGAAACATAGATGGCGTTGTATTTTTATTATTAATAGACTCTTACTATACTTCCTATTGTCTATTTGTATGCCTCGGCACGACATAAGGTACTGAATTAAACACGTAAGATCTGTGTCACATGATTTCCTAGGTTTTTTTAGGCAATTAAATAAATATAATTTGATAAAGTTTGTTGACTATTTAAATTTAGAACGTCAACTGCTATATTTCTGTTTTCGTGCTCTTTTTATCTTGTCTGTGGTCATCCTTCAATATAGAAACATCAAACTAAATTCTGTCCGTTATTTTCGTATACTATAATAAAGTTATCAAAGTTAGAAGGAATACAGTTGGTAATTTTTTTGCCATCATCGCGCGACACACTTCCTGTCAGTATGCTAATAGCGCCATCTATTGAAAATGAACGTCAACGATGTTTCTGTTTAAGTATTTGGATTCAGCCAAAGGAAAACTCACCAGTATGCGTCCTTTTGTGCGCTTTAAGATGCGAACTCTTCGTGTAGACCTTGTGGCAACCAGCCACGTCGCATTTATGTAACCTCCTTCGGTTCTGTTCGTCGTCCTTGTCTTCCCCCTAAAATTATACGAAAGAAAAACTATACATCATATTTGGTATAATGACCTAACCAACTTAGAAAAGTTGGAAAACCACCGACAAATTAGTTTTCGATAAAAATAAAGGCGCGTGCAAATCGGTCCATCCGTTTGGGAGCTATGCCACTGACCCATTTTCTCTGGAACGCGTGGAGGTAGCATGCTGAAATTAATATCAATCATTCAAGCCTGCGGTCCCTTGAAGCTGTGAAAAAATCAACCTTCTAAGTCAACGTAATCAAAAGATACAGTCATTCAAAAGGCTATTTCCATACAAATTGCCGAAATCCGAAAACCTAAAAGGTACTTCCAGTTGTCCTAGAAACTTGAAATTTGGTATGAAGGTAGCTCTTTATAGCACAACCACTCAGAAATTTTTCAAAATCTAAAATGTTTATGTCTGTCTGTAGATTTCGCAGACCGATATAAGTTGACCCCACACTGCGTCCATTTTGCTTAGGAGCAGGGCTCTGCTAACACTGGACTTCTTAAAACACTGGGGAAAAGCGTTAAAATCTTTCTACGGAACCCTCGTGCGCGAGTCCTACTCGCACTTGGTCGGTTTTTTTTTCGGTTTTGGTTTAAACACATTTATTCTCACAAGAACATACAGTTCACTTAGATGAGATACAAAAATATTCTAACGTAATCCAACTTAAATCTTAGTAATATAAATAATCCTGTATATACTTTTTTAACTTCGCTTTAAATAGACTTAAAGATTCACAATCTTTAACATCTTTTGGCTGTATATCTGTGCTTCCTCTGATAAAATATTTCTTTTATAATAGTTTTATTTTGCTTGTGTTCCTCAGATTATGCTAAAAATGCTCTCAACATGCTTCGTCAGAAAGTTAAATTAATTTCTAAATTTCCATATTTATGAACTAAAAAACAATTACTTTGCTCACCCGCGACCACTAATGACAAATAGTTATATCTGTGCGGCAAATGTATGTTTCCATGCAACACCTCCGCCTCCACTGCTACACGAATCAACACATGCCACACAGACCCAACTATAAACTACAAAGTATGTAGTGGAAGTGGTGGCATGTTGAGCGGTTGTTGTTGTGCTTCGTAAATGGCCTCGTGGAGAGTGCCGAAACGCGTCAGCGTTTAGTATAGTGGTCGTGGTGATAGTTAGGTCTGTGTGGCATGTGTTGATTCGTGTAGCAGTGGAGGCGGAGGTGTTGCATGGAAACGTACATTTGCCGCACAGATATAACTATTTGTCATTAGTGGTCGCGGGTGAGCAAAGTAATTGTTTTTTAGTTCATAATTTCTAATAAGTATCCAGAAAATGCTTCGCAACCGTAATAATTACACTATTACTTTTCTTAATTTAAAATAACAACATTTTCTTACCTTTTTGCTCTCATGCTGATTCAAAGGTCCAGTCAGGGCGTTCTGCAGCGTGGAGTTAAGAAAAAAGTTCTTTATTTCCTCGGTGTTAAGGGTGGGTTTCATATGCGGCGGCAAAGGGAAAGGGAGGGGGGTTATAAACGGTTTGTCGTGAGGCTGAGATATCTGTGGTATCGATGGTTTGAGTCTGGAAATGGAAAAAACATGTTTTCAGTAACTGAGCAAATACCTTTTTAATATGGGTTCAAATCCCGGTAGGGGTTGAAATTTCCATGACGATTCGAATAAAAAGTTGCCTGTCAAATGGAGCCAACTTTCAGGCGACAGACAGACAGGCAGATAGACACACAACTACATTAAATAGCTGTGGTAGCCTAGTGGTTCGACCTATGGTCTCTCAAACAGAGGGTTCTATGTTCGAGCCCCGGCTCGCTCCTCTGTGTTTTTCGGAATTTAAGTGGCAATTTATCATGCACGAGATTATCGGTGACGGAAAACATAGTCAGAAAACCTGCACGGACCTGCTAAGCAATTCAACGGTGTGTGTGAAGTTCTCAATCTGCAGTGGGCCCGCGTGTGAACTACAGCCCAAGCCCCAATGATATTCCATATAAAAAAGAGGTCGATAAGTCATCAGCTTGCCGAAAATGAAGCGCAGGAAAGGCTACAAATTGTAGCCTCTTTGACCACAATCTCTTTATTTGCGGTTATTCAGGAGTTTACGAATACTTGTATTCCTCATGATCTCGTGGTTTTAAATAAATAAGTTAGCTTACTTACTTAAATAAAAGAGAGCTTACTTACTAAAATAAAAGTTAGCTTACTTACTTAAATAAAAGTTAGCTTACTTACTTAAATAAAAGTTAGCTTACTTACTTAAATAAAAGTTAGCTTACTTACTTAAATAAAAGTTAGCTTACTTGTGCGTGTTGAGTCTAGGTTTCCTCGCGGTCCGAAGGTCTGGGCCTACTTTAATTTTAGGCATGGAGTGACTCGATCTGTAATAAAATAAATATTGATAACCTAACCAACTTAAAAAAGTTGAAAAACCGCCGACATTGTCGTTTCAAAGTTCAATATTTCTGAAGCGGGTCAACCGATTTTATTGAAACTTGGCTAAGAACCATCTCGATTACACTAGCTTCCGATTAAAGAAAACCGCATCTAAACCGGTCCACAGACAGATACACAGATACACAGGTCAAACTTATAACACCCCTCTTTTTCTACCGTGCCTACAAAAAACATAATTGATATTAGTCATCTCAATTTTTCAACCCTCGACTTTTTCATTTCAAAATTATATCTCAAAAGCGGCCAAACCTATATTCATGAAGCTTAGCTAAGAACCATCTCGATTAAACGAGACTAGCTTTCGATTAAAAATAAATAACCTAACCATAAATTTCTCATTTTTAAAACAAGCTTTTTAGCAGACTGTACTCTTTGTTCTTGTTGTCTGTACGTGTATTGTCATCCAACTTACAACCAACATAAGAAGTAAGTCTGCAATATTTCAGCTAAATCGAACATCAGGAAGTGCGTCAAGTTTAACTTGCAAGATTTGACTCGGAGCATCAGCAAGTTGAATAAAAGCTGAAATTTGTGAAAAATAAATAAAAACTAGTAAAAACCCGCTCCCAAATCCGTTCATCCGTTTAGGAGCTACGATGCCACAAGACATATACACAGACACATGTCAAACTTGTAACACCCCTCTTTTTGCGTCTAAAAAGATATAAGGAACTCAGCGTATACTCACACAATTGGTAATTGCGTCGTAACAGGTCCCTCTCTGATGATTTTAGATGACGTCGGTGATGCACTGGCTGAAACAACAGCATTATTATACATATTAATAATAGTACATTGTGTGTTAAGGGCGTTAAGTAAGGACGATTACCACCAAATTACTCGCTAATCCTGCCGCTAAGCAGCAGTGCTTGCACTGTAGTGTTCCGGTGTGGTGTAATCACGGGCAAAAGAGGCATTTCATCTTAGCTCTGTAGGTGGCATCTGCAAACCCCCCCCCCCCCGCGGGTGTCTAGGGGAAGTAGGTATATAAACGGCGGCGTTTTGGACTCGGTCAAAAGAGATTCCGTTCTACTGTGTTATTATTTATTCTTATGGCCCGAATACAAATATTCGAATCCTGTGTAACGTAATCAAATATACTCAAAGGCAAAATTAATCGCACCCAATTTTTTCCTTGATTAATGTAGAAACTGTTATGTAAATAAAGAATACTTTTACAATAAATGAGTCACGGACCAGCCACCTTCTGGACACCAAATGTCAGGGCGAGCGACTCCGAAACGCATATGCACCTATAAATCTCTCTAGTTTCGAATCGCGGCTCACTGGCGACCAGGGGGTCGAACACGACTTTTCGAAACTTGTGTCACGTAAAATCGAATAGTAAACGTTGTCGAGTTTGTATGACGTTTGGAACAGCGTCGCCCGTGAGCGTATTTGTAACTAATATTTAGTATGAGGTTTCTCGATCTCGATACGATAACCGTAACATTACGCAGCATTCATAAAGTCTTGCTCGACCTTCAGCACATGTAGCACGGCGCAGTGCGTCCCTTTCATAGTGACGGAATCAGTGAAGGACGCACTGAGCGACAAGCGACAAAATGGCACGCGTGCTAGCCCCTCAGATGACAAGCGAGATGACAAGCTATGAACCAATCGCGACGCATTCCCCCGGCCCGCTCACCGCGGCTTTTTTCATATGACTTTCCAAGTAAATTATAGAAGATGCGGTATCGAGAGGGTGGTTGGTCCGTGCGCCGAGTATAGTAACGTTATCGAGAAATCAGTATGACGTTTGGAACAGCGCCCGCCCATGAGCGTATTTAAAACTAAAATTTAGTAGGTATAAAGTTTCTCGCGATACGATAAAGTTACGTTATGCAGGATTCGAATATTCGTACTCGGGCCTCAGAGCCGCAATGTTTAGCAAGTGAGACTGCGGAAGGAAAGGTGCTATTGCTAATAAATTTGTCGCCATTTCATTGTTAATACGGCTCTATTATCGTATCTGCTAGCCACATTCCCAGACCGACACAACTTGGAATGTTGTGAGTGTTTAACGATAATTTCGTATACCATCATCTTAGAACAGGAAAGGAATGGAGATGTTAACGCGCGATTTCCCCTCTGCCAAAACTCTAACATTAAGTCTGATCAAAATTATCAGGGTCTGTTAATTGTGTGCGTGTTTTTGGCATTTTTGTGACAGTTTTGTTTTAGTTTGAGTTTGTAGGAACGTTACAAATTTTTTACATGAGCGCAGACGTGTGCTGTACGGTGTGTTCCTCGTCCCCCTCAAAAGTGGCAGAAAAATTGTAGTGCATAGATAAGCCAAGGCGCCTCCCGTTTGCTTTATGACCATCATTGCCTTACGTATAAGCGGCGCGCAGTGTGCGTCTCGCTGCCGCTGGGTCGCCGGAGGAAGGACAACGAATTAATCCGAAACATAGGCTGAACTCGAGTTAATATACGTGATTGATCAGTTTTCATTCACTATTTTCTAAGTTGGTTAGGTTATTCTGTGCACACGCCGAGTCTTCCGGTCGGCACCAAGTTTTTACTAGCAATAAATTATATCTGTAACCGGCGGCGGCGAGCGACAGAGGCCTGTTTTTACTTAGGGCTTCTTGTTGGGTTGCGGGGCTCGGGGCTGTATATTAAAGAGGCTTACGAGGTAGGCTATAGCCATTCTACATATGAAAGGTACACGGAAAGAACCATGTCTAGACACTTTTTTTAAAAGAGATTTTAATCTCAAAATGTAGAGCACTCAATAGACTATAAGTTACCACTCAGTTACAGATACACATAAATATATGTAGCTTGACTTTTATCACTATAAATAACCTAACCAACTTAGAAAAGTTGAGAACCCCCGACATTGTTATTTCAAACTGCAATATTTTAAAAACGGTTAAACAGATTTTAATTAAACTTAGCTAAGAACCGTCTTGATTAAACTAGCTTTCGATTATAAAAATACCGCATCGAAATAGATCCATCCGTTTGGGAGCTATAATGCCACAGACAGATACACAGATAAACAGGTTAAATTTATAACACCCCTCTTTTTCGTCGTGGGTTAAAAACCGGGCAAGAGCATGAGGGGCCATACTTAATGTAGGGTTCCGTAACCGTTACTACAAAGAAATGCAGTACCGGTGAAAAGGGCGTATCTTCATGGCACTTACGTCCTTTTGTTGAGAAGCGTAGTTTTTGCGGCAATAACTCAAAAACGGTAAATCCGATCACGTTGAAAACAATTTTCGTTTAAAGTACTATTTAGTAAGCGTTTGCAATTTTTTTGGACTTACGGTTTAGAACATAAGGGGGTGGGGGGGGGCACAATTTATGCAATTATTTCCGAAAATATTTGCTTAAAAAAAACGCTTAGAAACTTTCAGCGTTTTTAAAAGAGCTGTCGAAATGTGTACCACACGTTGATGCTAAAAAAGTAATAATAATTTGTTACATGGATGGAGTGCCCCCCTACAAATATCTATTTTTTGTTATTTAACTATCAAACTACGTAGCGACTTCTACAATACACCTATACTCCAAATTTCATTAATATAGCTCTTATAGTTTTCGAGTAAAATGACGAAACTATAAGGGTTCCCTTTTTGCCATTTTGGCTACGGAACCCTAAAAACATGAGGTACCAACACTATAGGCAATAAGTACATATCGCCACAACATTTGCTCCCAAACCATAATGGAACAAGCTAAGCGGGCCGCTAACTTTTTAAACGACGGAAGTTTTTTTTTTTCACACGGAACCCTGCCCAACTACCGTTCTCGCCGGCCAGTTCTTGCGCGCGAATTAGGTGTTTTTCAGTTCCGCCCAGGAATGCAAGCGCGCGTAAACGTAAATCGGATAAATGGATAATGACAGCGGTGCTTGTACGGTAAAAGACCCAATGGGGAGTTTTTGCGTTATTAACTTGTCTGTGGTAGCGTTTAATGAACGAACGCAAGGGAACCAATAATGTACGACCCGGAATGTACGACCTGATAATCGGAGTCCATTTTGGCATCCGATCGTTTTTGGTCGTACAGTCACGCATTATTAAGTCATACAAGGTAATGTACGACCTGATAATCGGAATCCAATAGGTTGACTTTCATTATTTTAGGTTAGGTTAGGTTAGTATTGCGACAAGGCGCTTTAACTTGGCAGAACAGGAGCTCCGCGAAACGGGGCTCCGTCAACTTAGTCTTATAGTTACTCGCTGCCAAAAGTGGATTCCGATTATCAGGTCTTACATTATCTCGGACAATCTAATAATGCACAATCATGACATTGTACGACCTGATAATCGGAAGCCAAAATGGACGCCGATTATCAGGGCCGTGTTTTATAAACTTACAAGTTACAATTTTACAGGCGTTTATTGGCAACACTTTTCCTGTTTTTTACAATTTGCGTTTTATAAAAGTACTGTGCTACAATTTTACAAGCTACAAGTACAGGCGCCTGTAGCCATATCATAGACAAAAAGTGGACATTTTATATAATTTATTGAATCAGGCGTTACTTTGCGGAGGTCCATATTTATGAACTAAAAAACAATTACTTTGCTCACCCGCGACCACTAATGACAAATAGTTATATCTGTGCGGCAAATGTATGTTTCCATGCAACACCTCCACCTCCACTGCTACACGAATCAACACATGCCACACAGACCCAACTATCACCACCACCACTATACTAAACGCTGACGCGTTTCGGCACTCTCCACGAGGCCATTTACGAAGCACAACAACAACCGCTCAACATGCCACCACTTCCACTACTGACATATGTAAACCATGTACTCAACTTAGTTAATGACAAAACCAACGTACCCACTAATATTTTATAAATTCCAAACTACCCTTTTATGTAAGTCAGTAGTGGAAGTGGTGGCATGTTGAGCGGTAGTTGTTGTGCTTCGTAAATGGCCTCGTGGAGAGTGCCGAAACGCGTCAGCGTTTAGTATAGTGGTGGTGGTGATAGTTGGGTCTGTGTGGCATGTGTTGATTCGTGTAGCAGTGGAGGTGGAGGTGTTGCATGGAAACATACATTTGCCGCACAGATATAACTATTTGTCATTAGTGGTCGCGGGTGAGCAAAGTAATTGTTTTTTAGTTCATAAATATGGACATTTTATAGTTTTAAATTCATAATCGAACAAGCGTTTTTAAAAAAAATTGTAAAATACAACTGTAAATTTGTAAAATTGTAACGAAAACTTAAGTACGTCTTGAGACCTGTAACAATGGCTACAGGTGCACAAATTTTTGAATTAGGTGTCTGGATCAGTACCAAATCAATCGTTCTATCTACCTATCTATCTCTTCTTCAAGTTATTAAACTCAAGGTCATCAAGGAATAAATCGTTTATTGAGGAACTCGTCTGAGTCGGACTCGGAATAAGAGAGTCCACGGGAGCATAGAACTAGGGAGTTTTGGCCACAAATAAATACAGATTTTGACACACCTTTTCAATATTATAATGAAAGGTCCAGAATGAACTGTACGCAAATAGACTAGACTAGATTCTGCAAGAAATTGGGAGCTCATTAGAATCGTCGAGTAATTAAAATGATTCATTGATCGCGAAGCTTCAATTCTCTGTCTGTGTCTGTCTGTATGCACTGGAGCATCATGCGATCGTTGACATGCAGTGGGCAGGGCAGTGGTGGTCACTTACCATCAGATGACCCACTTGCCCGTTTGCCTTCCTCGTCGTATT